>JAGFPH010001356.1:88304-101821 GCA_018207615.1 Philaenus spumarius
CTAAACAGTATAGGTCAGTACCTCTAGTTTTTTTTTTATTCTAATTACATAATGTGATAATAACGACGAAATATAATAATTATACTGTTGCGTCATCTTTTCCTATTACATATGTTCAATGTGGCAACGTTGGCAATCAGAAATGATAAGTTTCTTCTTTTATACTGGTATTCAATGTAATTTCTTAACGACAATTGTTATTGTTTTTAAACTAAAAGTTTTGGAAAGTTATATAAATATCTACATATATTTTCGTGATTTCTTTCATCAATTTTGTTTAGTGAAGTTATTATTGATATTTCTTGGTGTATTAAGTGATTTGTTTCTTTTATTTAGTGTTAAAATATAAAAAAAAATACTGAAGTTAACCTCTATATTTTCTACTTTAATTTCTCTCATAATTTCTATAATTTTTATTTCCCGCGGATATTTTTCATGTTTTTATAATCAGTTTAACGTGTTCTTTCATAATATGAAGAAATTTTAAAAAAACCTCTGGTCAAGCTGTTCTAAATTTTTACCAAATATAAAATAGACCTAAATTACCGGTAACCATAAATATAATTTTGGCTGTAAAATTATTTACACTAGAGACTAAGTTAGAACTAAAGTCTAGGCTACTTTTTTATTTTGGCAAAAGTTTACATTATGGATCTACGCTATATTGCGGCAGAGGTGCCAACGTAACAAAACGTAATAGTAATGTTCAATTCTATTTCTGTACGTTTTAAATAGGCTAGGCTAAATGAAAACAGAAAATGGTAATTGTTTACTTTGACTGCCTCAGCCCCAATAGCGTCCAAACTTTTTCTATATACATTATTTACGTGCTGAACATGAATTATAAACAAGTAATATTAGACCTCACTTACTGTATTCGAGGAAGGAAAGAAAAAAAAAATAGTCTGAAAGGTATATCAGTATTCGGGCCGGCGATGAACATGAATAAACAAGCAATATTAGACCTCGCTCATTGCATTCGAAGAAGGAAATAAAAAAAATTGCCTGAAAGGTACTAACCTATAGTTTTTAGTCGCATCACTGAAAAAAGTTTGGGTGCTATTGGGGCTGAAGCATTCAAAGTAAACAATTAGGTACCCAGAAAATAAAACTTAAACTCAATTCACAACTTATTTAATTCAGGAAATATTAGACGTCCACTCTTTTCAATGACATCAGACTGCTCTTACGAACGTAAATAAACACGATTGCTGAACTGCGCTATTCCTACAACTTAAAATCACTTAATAAAATGCATATATAGCCTATAACAAAACAGGAACACATACAATTCTCACATTATAATATTTTGTATTAAGCCTACACATAAAAACACTTAATGTTTAGGCCTACAGTACTTTTCATCATACTAGAGATATTCAATATACACATCGATGTTCATGATCCGATACATTGAATCAAACCTAGGCCTATATATGTATAATTTAACAATTTTCCAAATATTTTCATTGAATCGATGAAAATAAAAAATGCCTGGAGTCCTAGCTTACAGTCTCTAGTCATAGTATGTTTCCACTTTGTAAACATTATATAAGTTAGTAACATCAATTAAGTTGTTTTGTATAACAGAAATGCAAGCATTAAAAAAAAATATAGCCTGAAGTTCTAACTTAGCCTAGGCTAGTCTTTAGTCACAGTATGTTTACCTGAATTCAACATACCTGCTTAGGTTGTTAAACTCTGGAAATCTATGTTAAACTCCAGTATCAATTGTGACACATGCAATCCATGTGAGAGAGAGATATGATGGGACAAGTAAATTCATATAACCAAACAAAGAGTGAAGGGTCTAGTAAGATAAGAGACGCAAGATCTAGTAGCCCTAATCAATATCGAGTAAATTATATTTATGGGTCAAAGTCACAAAATGGGACAATTTTAGTCCCTTTATAAAATAATTATTAAAAAAAAATATTTTGACAAAAATAAATTTTTATATTTCTGAAACACTTTTTCCTTCTCAATAAACAAATTGCATGATAAAAAGTTACTATTTTTAGTGACTAAAATATGTTTCTTTTCTAAAAATACAAATCGGTCACTGTCCTTGACACGAGCTATCTTAAATGTTGAATGTCAAATAAACAAACAAGGAGATCGATAATCACGGCAAAAACGTCATAGAATAAACGTTTAGGTTATGTGATGACTAATACATAACCAATATTCGAGTAGAGGACAAGATAACTATGTTTTTTTTTCTTATTCAACACTTGTCCTTGAAACAGCTGAACAAAGACCGACTAAAGTATACATCTGCCTTTACGTTATCGATCGCGATATAATTGACGCGATCAGTAGTCTGTTGAAAGTTTATTAGTGAACTTCAACTGCTGGCTTAGTTGAACTAATTTCAATTTGTTAAATTCTTCGAAAAATCACCTAAATTTAAGGTACGGTAACTAATAATAGTAGTACCTTAATTGCATGACTAAACGGTCACATAAATATCTTAAGTGTATATTAAAATATTGCATTAACCAACATGCCTAGTTAGTTGTGCATTGGTGGTCTTTATCCTAAACTCAATAAGACAATCCTATGTTACCTATTAATGCTAATTCACCGAGTTTTACTTGAAAATTACAAAGCGGTCACGTGCAAATCGGTAGCGTGACCGCCGTGGTATTACGTGACCGTTTTGTTTATATTTACCACTTTTTGTAATTATATATTAATATCCTTTGTTTATGTTATATCTGGAATTATTATTAAAGATTGTGCTGTTATAACTTACACATATTAATTCAAGAAGTTACTTTGTTTTTTTTTAAATATTACATTATTATAGCCAACCAGTAGGCCCTACTTTGTTTGATTTTTCGGTTGCTTTGTTTATTTCAACACTAATAGCTGCTTACCCCAACCATTGTTTGTTTTAGTTATCAAAACAACTATTTTACTTGTCTTCCAGCATTTTCTACTAAAAAATTTAAATCATTATCAAAACGATCTCGATTGCTACCGCGCGGTAACGATTGCTACCATTAGGTCACGATCGCTACTATCCGGTCACGGCTACACAAATTGGCCACACATACAAAATCGACAGTATATGTTTGATTCAAAATCTGATTGTATAATTTCTATACAGAATTATTAAATGAATGTTATTGGGTATATAGATATTATTTATTATACTTTTAAGCTAACTCAAAGTAATATTTTGCCGATTTAGCAAACGTGACCGATTTGTATCCATTGATGCTTCGGTACATTAAAAGTCCATAAAAAAATAGAAATTCATAAAATTTAGCTCAGCTACATACGAGATAAGGTTCCTGAACATGTAATTGACTTAATATGCTATTTATTTATATAAAATCAAATACTTATTTTAATTTTTTTTAAATTGTCCCATTTTGTGACTTTGACCCTTATATATATACATATAAATAAATCAAAGACGCAAAACAAGTAAATTCTAATAACTTAAATATGTAAAGATAAAAATTCAGACTTTAATATATAAAACTAAAAGCAGACTTAAATTTTAGTAAATAAGAAAATACGTTCTTGGTAAACAAAAGTGTGTTACGGTATATACTTGTGTGAAAATTGAAACATTGGTAAAAAGAACAGTGCGAATTAAAATAAAGTATAACAGTATGAATTAAAAAAGAAATCATATAATAAACAGCTATAATATATTTAACATAGAACATAATTCACAATAGAACAGGTATAAAAAAAAATCAAATATATCACAGGTGTCTACAGTTACAAGTTAAAGAAAAGAACAGAAAAGATACAGTTGGCAGTGCTGGTAAGCAGCGACAAAGCTTTCGGAATACGTACGTTTTCATTCTGGCGAGAAATATGGCGACCGATAGTTGAGTCTGAGGTGGTGATCCACAGAGATTGTGTAAAAGATGTAAATTTTTACTAAGTTTCATAGATTTTATTAGTCCAAAAGTTGGATTACGTGTGTGTACAAAAGTAGTACAGATAATTTGTGAATTGCATCGAGTGATTGTGAGGATGCCAGCAGATAAAGATTTGGTACCATGAGACCAACGTTTGTCAACGATAAAGTGGATTAAGTTTGTGATATAAATTAATAAACAGTGTTTTTTGGGCCCATCGAAAAATACGCAAGTATAAAACTATATTTTTATGTCATTGAACATTTTGGACAAATTAAATAATAAACCATGTAAATTTCATTTTATGCAAATTTAGACGTTTTTAGTCTGCTGATAGAATTTTTGTTTTTTTGTTTAATAATTTCTAATACAGTAGGACCTCGGTAATCTGGCCCTATATGTGAATTAGTAAGGCCGGATTACCAAAAATGCCGGATTAGTGGAAGTAAATTAAAAAATTAAGAAATTTAACAATAAACTACATTTTTATTGCTTACGAAAACTATGACAATAATCGTTTTAACTATGTACTGTATAATGAAATTTCGTTAATTAGGCTATTATGAAAAATAAACTGTGATATGAAACAGAAAGGTTCAGTACAGTATGTAGTTTAATCGATGAACAAAGTCACTAAATACGCAAAATGAAAATTTAATACCTACTCTGTACACTTTACATTTACTTAAACAACAGCAAAATGGTTTGTAATGCTTTTCTGCTTCTTTGCATTAAAGGAAATATTTTATTTTATTTTTCCGCTTACACACTTCCTCAGCAAGGGATATTTAATTAAATTACAAGTAAAAAAACATAGACCAAGACCGGGAGTTGAATCCGGGACCTTCACGTTTCCCAATATGTCGGAAGCTGAAACTCCATTTTCTTCCGCCCAAGTTATTGCAGTTGCGTAGGCACAGAGCGCCGAGTCCTTGTTAACTGTGTGTGCGGCAGCCGTACTACTCACAACACGGCCTTCGCTTAACTCACTTGCAACAATCACAATGTATTCAACTTCCCGTAGCAAACGCCGACTCACGTTTAGACATATTTTAGAAATTTCTAGAAATTATGTCTAGAAATTTACTGACTAATCGGCGGAAACACAGCGCCGGATTACTGGACGTGCCGGAGTATTGAACGGCCGGATTAAAGAGACTGTACTGTATGTTTTAATAAACGTTCAAAGTTGTTCGTCACAAAGTCTTAAATCTCATTGTTTGCCACAAATGTCCATGTAGCGAGTACTTTAGCAGTAACGAAACACACCCCGGAAAATCAAATTAGAGTAAAAGTTTTGTATAAATAAAAGACGATATGCATACTTGTAAAGATATGACATGTGAGATTATTTAGCGGGAAAAATGCTTGCCACGTATGGTGCAGGGTTATGCAACATGGGTTTTGCACTATGACGTAGGTAGGCGGGACAAAGCAATGTAGTCACAGATGAAGTCATATTGCATAGATGAATTATATGTGAAGGATTGACAGATGTTTTAAAGGTAAACAAAGTAAGTTTTTTGAGGTTAAGTGTTTGTTTTTGATTTTAAAGTAAAGTAGATTGAACAAAGAGTGTTTTTTATTTAAATTAAATAATAAAGTGAGTGTTAAAGAAAGGATAATTCACATATAATCTTTTTATTAAATTGAACAGTTTTTTTAAATTTTTTTACTTAGAATTTTTCTCGACTCATTTTTTTTTTTTAACAAGTTTATTTACAAATTTTTAATTTTTTTATAACGCTTAACGTTATACAATTTTAAACATGAAATTATACTTGGAGCAGAGATGCAAAAATATTTTTAATGTTTGTATTATGCTTAAAGATTTGTTTAACAAAATATGACTTCATTAGTTTTTTTTTTTTTTTTTTTTTTTGGTTTTTTGGTTTTTAAAGGCGAAAAACCTAGATGGTTATCATCGCCTTTGACTTCATTAGTACTACTAGTAACAACTATGAAGTGTACTATTAGCACTACATCCTATTGCTTTTATTAAAGTAGGCCTATGATAATAATGCAATCTAAATAGATATATTTAAATTCTATTGTTGTCTAGGGCGACAGATTAGTGAAAATTAAATTTAGTGTTTAAAATAACATTGACTAGGCCTCTAAATTAATCATATTTTTAAGGTAACTCTTACATTTTGGTAAGTTTAATGTATTGAATCCTAAACTTTATATTTCATTTAAAAAATAATTTGAATGCTTTTCTTATCCATTATTTGATGATTGAAATTTTGTACCTACCCCTTACAGGAGAGAACAATCGTTACCAGGTGAAATTTTCTGATCCCAAAGTATGCAAAAGCTTTCTTCTTGGATGTTGTCCGCATGAAATTCTATCATCTACGGTATGTAAATGAAATTAACATAGTACCTTTATAGATCAGTAGGCTTATGTTAATTATTTTATAGCCTATAACTATTTGAAAATATATATATATAGGTTATGGATCCTGAATACAAAAACATTATTTTCTGTAGTTTGGATATAAAATTATAGATTTTTTTTATTACGTTGTGAAAACACAATACAATATTATTATGGTACCGCAGTCATTAAAGTTTGGTGCAATCTACTTTTTATGAAAAAATTTACCTTGTAATGTGCTAAGACAGTGGAATATATTAGTGAATCGTACAATTTTATAAGATTTTTTACCTGGTATTCTACAGTCTAAACAGAAATTTTGCAAATTGTGTTTATTTTATTTTGAAGTTTTTAAACAGCTTTTGTTTTGCAATGGCAGGCAGAGTACCTATATATATGATATATTCAATTTTATATTAATTAAATTTGATTACTGAACTATTACCGGTAAATAATGAAAATGGATCATAAATTCATAGATTTTTTAGTTCAGTTGCCCTTTTGCTGTTTTATTAGATTTTAAATCAAATTTTGCTTTTTGTTTTACTTAAAAGAAAAGGTATCGACCTTTGTGAAGAAAGAGAGTAGGCCTACAGTATAGATACTTTAAAAATACTGTTTTCGATTCAGTCTGCAAAAAGTGATATTATAATTGGCCTACTTTATCTTTAAATTAAAACCGGTGCCAGTAGGCTACCTTTTAAAATTAATTGTGTTTTTTGCCATTATTAATTTATCACTTGTTTTGGACTTCTTAGGTTGCTAAAAGCAGAATTATAGAAAAAGAAGTAAATCACACAAATAATATGTTTAAGACTAGGTTAAAAAGGATTTAGTCTTAGAACTGAAATATTCTAAGAAGGTCTTAATTAACATTTTAATAATATTTAGGCTACACTACATTGTATTTTGAGTTGTAGGCCTAATTGTAGATTTTTCTTGATGTTTATTAAACCAATGTAAATTAATGTATTAGGACAAGATTTCCTTTTATTTGTAATATAACTGATTGTAGACCAGAAAATGTCAATGATTTTTATTATAAATGGTGGGTTAAGGTGTTGATAGTGTATATTTTTTTTGAATAGCCTACTGAAATTATTAAAAAAAAATCTTTTCATTTCTCCACTTAATAACCACAAATTTTAGAACAACTTGAATTTTTTTACCACTTTTGCATTGTTGTTAGGTCAGACAATCGTTGTTATTTGGACCATTTAAAAGAAAGAAATGAAAATTGAATTTATGTTTGATACTACCTTATTAATAAGGATGCTGTAACAGAAGGCTTTGAACATCTGCCTCAGAAATATCAATAAAAAACTCCTCTTTTTTGCATTTTAGGTAGATCTGGAAGAAAGTAAAATTTTACGTAGTTTTTCATTTTATGATCCCTAGACCACTCAAAAGTTTATACAGGGTGAGTATAAAGACACGGGACGGGTTAGTATTTTTAAACCAATGTATGGAACTAAATATTTAGTGAATTCTACTAAAATGTAGTTCTACCAAGTAGGCTACCTTCGGTCAATAGTGTAAATCGTATACTTACTACAATTATACAATCTCATTGGCTAAACCTACATTATGTCTCACATTCACTTTAATGTTAACTCATCATTTATAAAATCATTGCATTGACATGTGGAGGTTTTCTGGCTAGAGTCATCATCACTTAATTTGTTTTGTATGAATTCCACATTCAAGTAATTTCATTTGACGAAGTACTTAAATTTTGAAATGCTTGACAAATTTAGACTTAAAATAAATGTTTCTTGAATGGTAGTTTTTTTGAAGGCGAGAGACTGAAAAAGGCAAGAGGCCTTTAACCTGAACTCAACTCTTTTTGGTACGTCTTTATTTCCAAATTTTGTATTTTAAGATTTGGCCTGTTGTCCAGTTGAATTGGTGAGTAATATTAGGAGTAATAGGATCAGGTGGTGTGTAGAAAACATCAGAGATCGGGGCTTTATGTCGACCTTTACGTCCCAAATTAAATTTCTAGTAGCTCCTAAGTAAGTTGAAATTTATGGGCATTCAGCAACCCCCCCCCCCCCCCCGCCCCCCAACGAGTTTGCTTTTTGTTTACTTTATCTCGTCTGTTCTTCACTTTTCCTTAACTTTCAATTTAAACTCAATAATAGTTTACTATAAATAAGCCCCCCCCCCCCCACACATCACAGTCTTTATTTAGTCTTACTGGCTTGAAAAAAAAACCCACATAAATACTTATAAAACTCCTGAAAAAAACTATGTGAGAATTGTGAACATTATTATATTGAAAGTATGAGAGTTTATACTTTGTGGTCTAATTAAACTGCTAGTTTAACAGTTTGGTATTACATGGATTTATTTTATAAAAAATAAATTTCATAAATTTATGTTGAAGGAAATTCATGTAATTCTAAACTATACACAGTAGCCTAATCTTGTTCTACTGCCACCCTATTTAGCAATGCTGTAATGACTTGAGACAAAATGGGCAAATAATTGTTTTTATTCAATGTTTTCTTCTTTCCATTGATTAATGTTCACAGGTTTTAATATGCAGGTTGTTTAAATTGAATGTTAAGTGGATTTGAAAACAAATAAAGTAAATAACAAGAAAAAGTCTCTGTTCATTATTAGGAAAGTTAATATTTTTTGTCACATTGGTATTGTAATTTTTTATGGATTTTACTTCAAACTAGGATGGTACAGGAAAAAAATTGGAAAATGAGTTTAATTCAATACATAATTTTAAAAAACTGCTATTTTTAATGTTTGATTTGTAAGTTACCAATATTTTGAAATTGGATGATATAAAAATCTAAAGGAAAAAAAAGTTAACCAAATATTTTCTGGTGGTTAGGATGTAGAAGGCAGAACTTTTTACCGCTGTGTGGTAACTTCTCGTGGTGCATTGTACCCCGAATGAAACTTTAAAAATTAGGACGACGCCTAGCATTAAACATTTCCTTTTTTATATGCTCCGATCTTTTGATGTTTCAAGAAATTTTATAGCCCCAATTCTATTAAATGGTATAATTTTAAATTTATTTTTTCAAGCATGATAGATATGTAGTATTATCTTAAAATATAAAAATATAAACATTAATGTACTAATTTTAGCCTTAATATTATTAAAATAACTTACCCAAGTAAAATATTTAAGTTAATAAACACATTTGATTTTGTGTTGGGAGGATAGTAATGGTATATTTTAAGATTGCATGTACTCCGTTGGCGTTGACAGTTGTAAGTATATTATATGACACATATCAATCAAAGATAAGTGTATTTAAACCTTGAAAGAAATGTCTTTATTTTATAGAATTGTCGTGTTGCTTCTTGATTTTTCCTTTTTGTAGCGTCTCTTAGTAGAAAGTTTCTTAACCTGTTGGTGTTGACAGTTCCTCATAGGAAAAACGGGAAATAAGACGTAGAGCCGACTTCTACTTGTGTTACATTGAGAAATGCAGTTATTACCGTGAGAATGGTTTTAAATTAAAAATTGAATTTTGTATATGTTTGTTAGTTACTAAAGGTTTTTTTACTGTTAATTTTTAAAATTATTATTTTTCTTTCCTTTTATTTTATTTATTTTTTTTTATGCGAAAAACCTGAGCGGTTGTCATCGCCTACCTTCCTTTTATTACAATAACAAAAACAATATTTAGACAGAAAAAGAAAACTATATTAAGAAACTAATCAAAACAACTTGAAATATAAAATTATAAGTATTTAAGCTAAAATAGACAGTAAACTATATTATTTCTAAATCCATAATATTTGAAGTACAGTAAACTTAACAAAAGTGCCAAGAAAAGGAAGAGGAATGAGATGCAGCCTCCATGGGTCTGCCCGTTTTGCATATTTCGCAAAATTTAAGTAAAAGGAAAAAAACAGTGAGATCAAAGTGTCATCGGGAGCAGTTAGTTAAATGCTTGATAAATAAAAATTTATTACAAATATAAATAAGAGAAATAGTTTGTTTTGTGATAATTGATAGTTGTTGTGATAAGGATTTGCTTTTATAACAAATATATACTACAGCTCGTAACATACAAACACTCTCATACCATAATATATGCATAATCACTCTCTATCGTACCCATACAAACACATACCTAGTTACAAGTTTAACATATTAAAAAGAAACACAGCAAGATACAAAAGTATTAAAAAATTTGTTGTCGGGATTTAAAGTACAATACATTAATTTATTTTATATATTTTTTAAGAAAATAAACTTATTAAACAAAACAGGATTATAAACAAATATAAGGTAAGAATTTCAAGACAATTCTTAATTCCTGTAAAGTATGCCTATACAGTATTTATAAATCCCTTAATGTAATTTTAGGGTTTCGACTTCTAATTTATTCCTTATTTTATGAAACAACATACATATTGTATCTTCATTGCCAAGACTTAAAGTACAATAAAACACAGGATTTTGTAACATGAGCATAAATCAGATGCTAGTTTTTTAAATATAATTTTGCGCAGTACGTAAGTGTAATTACAATTATTATTACCAATATTTCATAAAATTAATCTAAATAAGTTGAACTTTAAATTGAATAATGGACCTCAACTGATTTTAGAACCTTTTAAAATTGCCTTTGAAGTTTATACAATTTGATTAATAATTAATTCAATTATTAATAAATTTTCTTTTTCTTTTTTATAGCGACTGTTTTGTTGAAGGTGAAATTGGGACTATTGGGTCCTATCTTGCACTTAACCAAAAATAAATAGGATTGGTTAAAGAATTGAACTATGCAATATTATAGAATTTGATTGAACTGGTGTATTCAATTCTTGAACAAAATAGGTGATCGAAAACGGCTATTACCTATCCCAAATTAAAATACTGAATTAAAAATTGCCTATAAATTAAGAAATGAAAAAACTAAAATACGTTCTAATGAATATATATTCAATTTATTTTTTAAATTTAAGCCATTCTCAGGGTATGTATTGTAGGTATAGTTTAATTAAATGTCCAGCTGTTTTTCTTTCTAGTTTTTATAACTTCTTTGGTTGTTTTGTCTTGGTGAGCAGTCTTTCCGTTGGATGTTGAAAATAATGTCTTTTGATGTTTGTAGATGTTATCGTATTACTAACCAAAACCAATTTTTAAAGTTAGCACGGTTTAAAAAAAACGGTAGTTCTGATTTTGAAAGCTAGACTTCCATGGTCACAAACATTATTTCTATGTTCTTGGCCTTCAGAGTTTTACCACATCACTGGTGTCTGTACGTTGAATACAGCCGAAGTTTCAGGCACTTTACAAATAAATATCAAATGAAACAAGTAGGCTTAAGTTTGTGTTCCTAGAAGATTCTAGACTGCATTGTGTTCTCTTATTTTTGAAATAACCGCTATCTAAATGTTCATATCCATGATTTTTATTAAAATTGCCTCTAAAACTGTCTTCGGTAATAATTTGATGACCTAGCTAATACTTTACGTTGTCAAATTCTATTGCTTGATGTTGTGCTGGAATGGTCGGCCATTGGTGAAAATCGGTCCACTGCCAGGACTATATAACCTTATTCCTAAACCTTATCACTTCACTTGACATCTCTGTAAAGTGCCCAAAAGGTCGGCTGTATTCGACAAACGGACACCAGGGGTAAAAACTTGTAGAGTGACACCACTTTAGACTGACATAATTTCTTTACCAATTAATAAGAGTGTGTTTGCTAACACGTTAAACCGTAAATTTTTTTCCATCCCATGAACACATTGAGTACTTCTATCAAATTAAAACCAACTTAAGTCTCTGAAGAAAAATCTTGTAATATCTTATTACTGCAATAAGCATAGTCAGTAATGTTTTGGATAAATAGCCTACATTCTAGGCCTAGTTTAGGTTCAGCTAGAAAGTCCAAACTTCATAGTAGTTTAAATTTTCAAATTCAATAAAAATATTCATTTTTAGGTAATGTTTAACTACAAGATGTCTTACGGTTCAGTGGAAATCTCGTATGTATTGGTTACAATATTTACTGGGCTTAGTGCATTTTTTTTAAAACAGTCCAAAGGTTGCATAGTTTAATTTGAAAAAATAAGATTACTGTGACAGGTTAGGTGTAAACTGTAAAAAAAATCATCTTGAAAGCAAATCGCTTGTATCCTTATATTACATTTTTATAGCTAAATTTCACTTAATTTTCAGATTTTGTAAAATGGTTTTTGATTTGATCATAATACATAATATTTCTGTTTTTCTTTCTGATAATTTCGTCGTCTTCAGATTGTAATCATTTAATGTGTTATTCCTATTCTTCTTATCCATCAAGTGAATCCAAATATGGATTTGTATTTTCACAAACCGAAATGTTCTGACGTACATATTGCTTTCTTCCAGTTTGTTAAATCAAACGTAGCGATTGTGTATTGCCTTGTCTTGCTATATCTTGTCTTTCGCTGTTTCATCGACCAAGAAGAGATTTTTCGACGGAAGGACGAAACATCTAAAAGTGCGTAATAGATGTAATCATTATTAAAGTAGTTTTTTTTTTGCTACAGTGGAATATTTTTCTTGGAATCTCTGGTCTGTGAGTATTTTCATTTATTAAATTAAACAACGGCTTTGGACAAAACGTGAGTATTAGGTTGATCAACTGCGACAGTCTGGAACTCTTGGCGGCGTACGTATTTTTTCCGTTTATTTTACTCAAGAAAGTTTTTTTTTTAAGATTGAATTTGGCCGTTGATTTGTTATACTGATGCTTGTATTGTCACTCTTTAGGGAGGTAAATGTTACAAAATGAAACGAACAAGGGTTCTTTACCCGGTGCCGTCAGCCATCTGAGAAACCTGCGTCTGTAAGTGAGAAATTAAACAAATATCAACATGTATGACTATTTTTAGTTTTTAATTGTTTCTTGTTATTACTTGAAGCGATTTAACCAATTTTCTAGGTTAAAAGAAATGTTTAATGTAGTTTTGTTGTATTAAGATAACCTTTCTGATATGTTATTTAATGTTCTTTATTGAGAGGTTAATGTGTGTTATTTTAGTTTTTAAATTATTGTATTTATGTTCGTTAGGCCTGCATATATAAATTAAATTTATAAAGTAAACAAAAGAACAAATAACTCTTTAGCTTTTGAACTTTGAAAATTTTTGTTTTTCTCTGGTTGTTCGGGCGTAAGTTTGTTTGGTTTTCCTACCACTTCTATCAAATAATGCGAGGGAAAATATTTTGACTTATTGATTTTGTAGCAATTTCTAAAATTAGGTGTTACAAAACA
>JAGFPH010001356.1:108547-124026 GCA_018207615.1 Philaenus spumarius
AACACAATCCATCCGAAGCTCCAATTCACGCTCGAAGAGGAAATTAATAACAACCTAAACTTTTTAGACCTACTACTGATATCAAGATCAAACAATAGTTTTAACTTCAACATGTATAGAAAACTTACCACAACAAACCAGACAATACACAATTCTTCTCACCTCCCTCATAATATCTAAATGACAGCTTACAATAGTTTTGTTCACAGGCTAATCTCAACCCCTTTGGACAAACAGAATTACTAGCAGAAAATAAACATTATTAAATAATTTAATGCAGCCTCCAATGGGTACAGAAGGTAAATTATTGACAAACTTATCAAAAAACCCGTCAATGGAAAATAGACATAAGCTTCCAGGGAATATGGATCAGCACTAAGCCACACTAAAGTATGAACTAGCTAAAGAGAACATTACTGTTTCTTTCAATATCACTAACATAATTATGATTGTCCTTTTTGAATAAACCAGCAAAAAACATAAAAGAAGGCAAAAATGATAAGACTGGCTGACTGGCATATACAAAACACATTTAGCGAGTGTCCCCATTTTTATAAAGGATAGACGGCACGCGCTTAAAGAAAGAATTAGGAAACACTTGCCCAAGAGAACCTTTTCCACAAATTCTGCTTTCGCTGAACATCTGATTGAAAACTCCATAAATACACAGATATCTACACTAACATGGAAATACAGTGTACTACACTTTTGCAATAAAATTAGAAATATGGATTCAGTGGAAGAGTTTGAGATGTGCAAAAGTGTGAAAACGGATCCTCAGAACATCCTCATTGACAAGTTTTCCTTTAAATCTTAATTAATTTATGATATTGCCCTAAGTACATCCAACATAAATGAGCAAACATGAGCTGCCACAGATAAGAACAAGGGTAGTCCTAGTGCCTACGAGGATATCCTTGCAGTTTAGATAAGGCCAGTACATATTTCCCATTGCGATTATTTAGGACAAAATAACTATGTTCGTGTATATTAATGTTATTGTGTTGTGTCGTACTTTAAAATGTTTTTATATTTATTTGTGATGACCTCTATTGAGTGAATGACAGTTTTGTGCGGCCTGAGGATGGTATAAGTATGAAAGACATGTATTTATTTTGAAAAGTTGGTGGCAAAGTTTTTTTTTGCAAGTAGGGAACTGTTGCTGCAAATTTTGGTCATAATAAAGCCGTTCAGTTGTGTCTATACGGGATATGAACTTATTTCTTCGTGGTGTTTATAATTTGTTTGAAACACTTTTATTATATTATACTAGAAGCTCTGCCCCTGCTCGCTTCACTCGCCCCAACCCCGGCGGAGACATGATGATGCCAATGCAAACTACAAAATCCCTAATTTTGTGTATAATTTTTAAATTTGTTAATAGTAATTTTTTGGAAATGATAATTGATTAGAACAGAAGCACTTCTATCCAAGATTGGTGGTGGGGGTAGCTGTGACCTGTGCATAATGTAAGACATGGATCGAAATAGACATGCAATATCCCCCATTTGTTCACAAAATCCCTAATTTTGTCTACATTTTTTACATTTTTTTCTATTTGTTTACAGTAATTTTAAATATTTTTGGAATAAAAAGTAGCCTAAAATATTCTCTGAAAAATCCTCTAAATGTTAATCAAAGTTTCGTCAAAATCGGTTTGGCCGTTCCGGAGATTAGCCCGGCCAAACAGACCGACAAAAAATTTATAAATGTGTGTTTAGGTAATTAATGGTAATTGGTGAAAAAGCTTATATTTTGAAATCACAGGCACGTCAATTTTATTTATATGTAGGCCTATAGATAACAACTGTACGGTTTTGTAACAATTTATAACTTTTTGTACATTTTGTAAGGTACAAAATCTGATTTTATATTTCCCATAGTTTTCTCTTGAAAGTGATATAATTATGTTATATAAATATTGTATGCATATAGGTGAAATCATAAGATTAGTTAGGTGCAATCTTTTGTAAAGTTGTATTTTTGAGTTAAATTTAATTTGTGATCTAGTTTTTGAGGAATTTGTTGTACTGCCAAGACGGAGGAGAAAACATAATCTTAGTTTGAAGCTACTGTAAGAAAACACAGTAAGAAAATTGGATCTATTGTTCTCAAGTTATAAGCAAATATATATATATATTAGGGATGTGTCGATACCAGATTTTTCGATTCTCGATACCGATACCGATACTTTGAAAAATCGATTCTCGATTCCCGATACCGATACCTATAAAAAAAAAAAATTAAAATGACGAATGTCCGCAAAGAATACGACGTCCGAATATTATTAGCGCTAATTTTAAAAAACGCCGGCGTTAAAAATAATTTAAGTAGCCTACCACAGTAAATGCCCGAATATAATTAGTACCAATTTTATGAACTAGGCTACCATTGGTGAAATGTTATTAAAAATAAAATGACGAATGTCCGCAAAAGAATACGACGTCCGAATATTATTAGCTCTAATTTTATAAAACGCAGCATTCATACGCAATTTAATATACAACAGCGTATGTCCGCGAAAAAACCTACTCCCGAAAACAATCTAATGTCCGCATAAGAAAATACAATTAACCTAGTCCAATGAAAAACACGTGAGAGTTTCAGTAACGTAATAGCAGAATGCGTTGCAATTTAAAATAAAACAAGTTTTTAATTATTCGGAATAATTTTTTTACGACTGACTAGGATTGCGTTACTTGGAATATCATATGTTTTGTTTCTAAACGTTCAATTCGGATAAGTTCAGAAATAATCGGAACTTCAATCATCGAAAATTTGATTCGACGGCGTCCGTTTAGTACCGCTTAAGTCTGAACAACTTGTTAGAACAAAGTAATGTAATATCAAGTTAATAACGCTGTGTGTAAATACTTACAGTATTCAGTTTTAGTGCAGTGTTTTATTCATTTTTTTTATTAAATTTAAATATTGCGTCGATTTGTTCGGGTAATTAAATTGAGCAGGCCTACTCACTTACGAAGGGCTGCCAAGCGCTCGGCTGACTCAACAGCCGCCGCTGTTCCGTTAAGCGCCCAAACTCCCTGAAGTCTACAACTCGGCTGATTATGCGAGTAAAAAAAACTTTAAATTCGGAATTACGTGCACGACATGCAGTACTGTAATGTACTTATTTATTTACAGTACATCTCCGCTTTCGGATAATCGACACTATACTGAATTAACATATTAATTTGATTAAGTTTAGTTAGTTGAGGATATGTGGAAACTTAACCGGAGTAGGCTAGTCTTTTCAGCAATGACATCGAAGTGTGGCAATATTTTATAATAGACGTTGAAAGTGATGGACTTTTGTCTGTAATTTAACTTAGCTCAATACTTGTATTTAATTATCTGTACATAACATACTTAATCATTTCAGTATTCAAATTAAATCTTATACTTTACTCTTAAATTCTTGTTAAATTCCTTGAATAATAAATAGAACCAATTTGACTCTAGAACCGGGAACAAAAAAAAAAAAAAAAATGGAACCGACCCATCTCTAAATAAAAAGTAAAACAAATTAATTCCGTCCGGACTCCCATAAAAATTATAAATCACGGGTAAAGTAAGTCTCAACAAGTTTTACCCGACTTCAAACAAATAAAATTATTACTTTAAAGTTTAAATACTTTTGTTACCCATCTATAAAATGTGTTATTTTTTAATCTTCACAATAGACACCCTAATTCTATAGACACGATAACAAACGAATCCATAAGTGTTTGACCTTGAGCCTACTCTAGACTTCTTGTGTACAAATAACAGCCTACGCATGAATAAAAATAAAACAAGAAGCGTTTACTTATGAAAGGAAACAATTGCCTAAAACATTTTACTGGGGAAAATGTCTACTTACATAAAATTAATAATGTTTTACATTTTCCCTACTGATATTTATTGTAAAATGCTGAATTGAGTTAAAATACAGAGAATGCGATTGCAAATACCGGAGATTACATTCACGGAGTCCTTACGAGAACGGGCAGTTCTGACAACTGAGTATCTCGTGGTATCGGTAATCGGTATCGAGTTTCGGCTATCGATTCTCGATACCGATACCAAAGCTAAAGTATCGGTGGTATCGAGAATCGACCCATCCCTAATATATATATATATATATATTTTTTTTTTTATTAAGACGAAAAACCTGGGTGGTTATCATCGCCTACAAATATATATAAAGACTTTCTTTTTTATAGCTGTAAATAATTTGAAAATGGAGTGAATGTTATGTGGACAGCAATACAATAATGTATGAAGATGATTACTTGGTTACTTAGTTAACAGTTGAATGTTGCTGTATGTTCATTTAGTTTACACAAGATAATGAAATTTTAATTCATTTAAACTAAGAAATATATCAGGGAAGATCTTATAAACCTTGCTATGATACAAACTTGACTACTGTTGGTAAACATATGATGTCTTTCACAGGCAATGGAACACCTCCAGTCCTTCATCGGAGACTGCGACAGCAGGACGGAGTTGGCAAAGCAACGGCTTGCTGAAACTCAAGAAGAACTTACTGCGGAGGTCGCTGTGAAAGCCAATCACGTGCACGAGTTAGCTGAAGAGATAGGCAAGAAGCTTGCAAGAGCGGAACAGTTGGGCGAAGAGGGATTTGTTGAAGAGAGTCTTAAGTTGATGGGGGAGGTAAGCAGTTAATAACGTAAGTACAGGTAGTCTAAGGTTTACATTGGAATTAATACTCCCAGGTCTTTTGACCATGATCATCATAGAAAGAGTCTACCAATTTCCATCCTCTGGAAAGGGGGAGTGGGGTTAAAGGCTGCAAGAAACTTTTTTTTGTTACAGTGAGACTTTTTTTATTATACATTAAATGAGATAATAAAATACTTTTTTCGTGTTATCTTAAGAAAATACTTTTTTTTGAAGATCCCATATTTATGGGTCAAAGTCACAAAATGTGACAATTTAAAAATAAAAATAAAAATCAAGTATTTAATTTTATATAAATATATAGCATATTAGGTAAATAACATGTTCAGGAACCTTATCTCATATGTAGCTGAGCTGAATTTGATGAATTTCTATTTTTTAATGGACTTTTAGTGTACCGAAGTATCAATGGATACAAATCGGTCACGCTTGCTAAATCAGCAAAATATTACTTTGAGTTAGATTATTAAAAATATAATAAATAGTATCTATATACCCAATAACATTCAGTTAATAATTCTGTATAGAAATTATACAATCAGATTTTGAATCAAACATATGCCGATTTCGTATGTGTGACCGATTTGTATGGCTGCGACCGGATGGTAGCGATCGTGACCGAACGGTAGCAATCGTGGCAGCGTTGTAGCAATCGTAACCGCACGGTAGCGATCGAGGCTGTTTTGATAGTGATTTAAATTTATGATTACAAAATGCTGGAATACAAGTAAAATAGTCGTTTTGATAACTAAAACAAACAATGGTTGGGGTAAGCAGATTTTAGTGACTAAATAAAGCAACCGAAAATCATTACAAAGTTATTTTTTTTTTTGCAAACGGCATAGGTTATGCAGTAGCCAAATAACCACAAACCCTATGCTTGACTAAGGATTAGATTCACCAATTAATAAAATATTATTGGTAATGCTCATGCTAAACATTTGAAATTTGCTTGCAGGCTCTTTTTAGGAAAATAATGAAATACAATTTTACACCTTCTATCCTGCCCCCAAGGGGCAGGCCTGTGGTTCTCAAGCAGAAACTTGGAATACAAAAAATCAAACATACAATTTTTATAAAATTTTCAGTAATTGCAGTTTTTGGAATTACTTTTATTTTGAGTCCTTGGGCACCTCTTTCGTGACCTGGGGTAGGGGGTTAGTTATGTGGGTTAAAATCAGTATTTTTCCTCTAAACCCCCAACCAGAATAAAAAGTTTTTAAATTATGTATAAAATACATTTAAGATTTTTATTTACTATAACTCAAATTATAGTGGTTTGTGTCGAAGTTTATACTAATTACTCCTGGTCTGTGGTACAGTCCTTGGTTGCACGCTGGTCTGTGGTTTGTGAATGTTATAAGACCACCATACACCAGCCGTTTGTTTTGTGCAACTAAATTGTAGCTTGAATAGAATATACAGTCTGAGGTTACAAAACTGCATCATGACGTTAAACGCTCCGACCGTGAAGAATGGGTAAAAAATTACTATTTAATTACACTTCCTATGTATTTCTCAAACGGCTAGTTTTGTTCACAAAAGAAATGAAGTAGTCTAAATGTAATGTAGAGGCAGTGGCGCACCGAGGATTTGGTTTTGGGGGGGGGGGGGACTAAGCTTAGGCCAGAATATATATATATATATTCAACTAATCCTAAACGGATGAAAGTTCTTTTAACCTATCACAAAGTCTGAAACATTATATACATTTTTAAAGTGAATGGTGATGGGCTTGAGTCAGACAATAGTGCAATATAAACATTCTTTTCGCAAGATCACCCCACACTGACCTTGAGTGACGGTCTAGCCAGCATCCCAGCGCGCTGCCTTTTAGGGCTACGTTATACGAGCGCTGATAGCACCGCGTTTTTAACGTCGCGTTAACGTCAGTTAATTGGGTAAATGGAACTACTGTGGGCCATGTTATACGAACGCTATCAACGCTAGTGAATTTAGTTAACCGGGTGTTGAGCTTTAACGTAGAAAGTAGTTATTTTTTATTTCAAAGTGATTATTGTGTACTTCAAAATGTACACGAGCGAGCCGAGTCGACACAGACGGAGTCGATTTTTCCACGCTCTGACAGCATACCGGATCGGGTCGATTCGACTCCGATCCACGCGGGTTGGGTATAGATATAGCCACAGGTCAAAACCAGAAAGAACGTTCGATCTCTTCCACTATTCGTACATGATAATTTTGCAATTCATGGTAGTTGTGACAGTAGTTGTGGTGAGGTGGAATGCGCGCGCATCCTTCCGACACATGTCGGAACGGTGCGGGTCTATTAGATTTATCCACTGCTACGGATTTCCGCGACGACCGGGTCGGCTCGAGCTCAGCTCGTGTAAAGTATAGCTGAAGCTTGATACACGATTTGAAAGCACTGGGTGTGTACCCCACCGTCTAGCTCTCCTGATACACAATTCCTCATATAAGTTTCTATTATTTGTAAAACACCTAGACAGAATGACTGAATGGTTTCCATTTTGGAAGTGAAGGACGCAACATTGACAAAGCTTAAAAAACGCTGTGTATGTCACGAGATCCACGTTACCAACGTCTCGCTTTCAACATCCCCTTGAACTTGGAATAACAATAACTTCCAACTTATAACTTCCAAGTTATAACTTTGTATAACTTGGGAATTTAATGCCCGGTTTTCAGCATTATCAACGCAGCGCTATCAGCGCTCGCATACCGTCAACTCATGAACCAGACCGCCGAGACTCAAACATCACTGTAAGAAAATCATGATTGCGTAGGGTAAGAATCATATTTATTTAAAAAAGAACGATTATTTTTTCGTGATCACATCACGAAATTAATCATAAATAATGTAATTTTTAATTGAATGTAGACTACGTATTCAACGATCGATTAGTTTAAAATACAATCCACATTACTAAAAAGACCTTCTGGGGGGGGACAGGTCCCGTTCGTCCACCCCCGTCGGTGCGCCACTGTGTAGAGGATAGTCGACAGGTTTAAAATAAGCCTTCTTTAACCCTAACGTTTTGGTAGTTTTTTTTTTTCAATAATGACCCTTTTTTCTAGAATACTGAAAAAGGTTTTTTGAAATCCTATTTCTAAAATAACTAGTTCTGTTTACAAAAATATTAAAGTAAATGCTTTTTAAAGGAAAATCCCGTAAGAATTCGAGTTCTTGGGTACTTGGACATTACTACATTTTCCCTTGCTTTACATAATTTTCCCTTGAAAAAAAAACTTTCTATCACTTGTAAAACAAAATTTTATGTTAAATAAATGATTTTAAGATTGATTTTGTTAGATTTGTTTACTCTCTGAACTATGATTGTTTAGACGCATTCATTTGAAAAAATAAAAGTAAAATATCGGCCACTTTTTCCCTATCTCCACGTAGGCTTTTTTTGCCAATATCACATCCATCCAAATCTTAACAAGTTACTATGATTTTGCTCGCTTGAATAGCTTGTAATTTTTCTTGTAGTGCTTTAAACACGATTATAATAAAAATAACAGTTTGTATCTGAATTGCTAAAATATATTTTGTTCTTTAAAACCCTTTGTTGCCCGACGGTACTTTTAAGTACCACCCAATTCAACTGTCGTTATAAAAGGTAACAGTGGCTTTATCTACAAGTTGAGGCCTGGAGGTACTTTAGAGTACCATTGCAGTTCTGTAAAACATCAGGTCTACACCTAGTTTCAACAAATGCCACCAGAAAGCAGGACTTGCTTGGCTAGTACTTGCTTTCAATTGGCAATTTATATGGTGTGATTTCCCCAATTTTTTAAAACATGTTCTAGTCTTTCATTTGTCAATATTTTTTATTAAAAGGGTAGCATATTGCTTTAAATTAATTACTTAACTTAATAAGAACTGATCCAAGTTCTTATTATAAACCTCTCACACATACAAATTATACAGATTCAAACTTAAGAGCAACCAAGCAAACTTCCTATAACCGCTCCTAGATGGTGCTGATAAACTATCTTTTACTCTATTTTTACTTTACACGTAATATTTATACCGATAGTAAAGAAACTGAAGTTTTGTTAATTTGTCACTTTTCTTTAATCAAGCCGTAGCCTAGTGGATAACGTTCCGTCTTCCTGATCAGAAGATGCTGGGTTCGAATCTAGGCTAGGGAGACCAGATATCTAATCGTATCTGTGGTTTGAGGGTAGGAGGGCGGAAGTAAAGCAAACGGTGGTTGGCTCGCTTTCAAGCTGACGGGATATGACTAGATATCTGGTCTCCGGCTGGGGCTGTTTTGCATAATTTTACTAAGGTATTTATATATGTATGTATATATATATATATATATATATTTACTAAAAAAAAACAGTAAAAAAAGTAAATGTTTTTTATTAAACAACCTTAGTTAATCACAAAAATAAAGAAATATATAGTTTTTTAAAATTTTATCACTTCTTGGTCCTCAAAGGGATAAAAAATGTAGTTTTTTTTAGTAAATGCACTTGTTTTTTAAAACAGATTGTAACACACAGCTGCTTCAGTCAAATGAGATCCATGTTTAAACTGATACTGAGATCTCAATAATTTCTCACTGAAAATAACCTCCCTACTTTCACGTTTTTAAATATATTGACTGGGTTTGTTGGACATGACACACATATAAACAGAAGTAATTCAAATAAGAAAAATGCAAATTCTCTGTTGTGGTCCAAAGCTGCAACTGTTTGTGACACCCTACCACACTAGTTACAATAACAGCATTAAGATGTTGTGATGATAGTTGCGGTTAACATGATGGTCTAGCACTATTGTAAACAATTTGTCAGTTCAAATTTGTATTAAATCTAACCTTAATACCTTTTACAGATTGAAGAACTCCGAAAGAAGAAAGCAGAAGCCGAAGACGTGTATCGCAATTCGATGCCCGCTAGTAGCTACCAACAACAGAAGCTGCGTGTGTGCGAAGTGTGTTCTGCTTATCTTGGAATTCACGACAACGATCGTAGGTTGGCCGATCACTTTGGTGGCAAACTACATTTGGGATTTATCAAGATACGTGATAAGCTGTTGGAGCTGGAGGTAATTATAAGGAATTAGGGTGCGGCTGTAACCTATACTGTATAAGAAGGATGATTCGTAATAAGATTCAGAAGCTATGGGGTATGGTTGAAAAATAACAACTGATTTTCTTAGTGAGCATGGTCAAACGCTACACAGCCCAGTCGCGTGACATCTCCTCTCTCTATTCCTACCACAGAGTTGACTGACCTTTGTGTCTATCGGATCGTGAATCTTCAGCCCGCCATTAAAACAATTTTCATTTTAAAAGAGCAACGTGTTAATAATGTGAAACTCGGTAACTGCGCCACTAAAATTCATTTCTTCGTTATAACATGTATTATCCCATATTTAGTTTTTTGAATGGTTTAAACGGTTCAAAGAAGGACAAGAGGAGATTGAAGATGACCTTCCACTTCACCGACGGACGAAAACATCAAAAAAATGGGTGATTTGATCCAATAAGACCGTTGGTTGAGTATTAGTGCAGTATATGGAAGGGTATAATATTTGAGTTGTATAAAACAAAGAATTTTATAGCATTAATCCGGTTGTATTTGACCCATACCTTGTATTCAGGCTTAACTCAATTTTCTCGGAGGAGAAATGTAGCCAAGCTAAGACTAGCTTATTCATCAATTTGAAATTCATAATTAATTCAGCTGAGCATTGATTGAGTGAAGAGTAAGGTGGAGTTCACCTACAGCAACTTTAATTTTTCATTGGCGATTCTGTTACTAGAGGCTTAAATAAATTCACCAATATCCGTTAAGAAATTTTTAGATGTTTTACATATGTGTTAGTGCCAAAATTATCTTTGAAATAAATAAGAATGGGCATTTTTCATTTCATGAATGGTTTTCTCGGGAGGATCTTAACTCACTATTTAAGTGCAGTCAGAAATAGTTGCATTTATTTTGGTAATGGTTACACTAAAAATACCAATATATTGTAAACTAGCTATACTGTCATAGTTTCTCTTCCACTTAAGATATTTAAAGTGTTCTCAATTGATATACGGTAGGGGGTCTGTCATAAAGAAAATATATATAAAGTGATGGCATAACTTTGCATACATTTTTGGTTCAGTATTGTTAAAGGCTAGGCCTCTTGTTTTGACTTTAATAAAATACAATTTTTGTTCCTTCCTCCTGAAAACAGATAGTTAACAATAATAACATAAAAAAGTGTACTATTTGAGTTTTTATGTTTGAAAATTAGACTACAGTGTTTAAAAAAAACTATATTTTGTATATAATAAAGTAGGGTTAAGTTAACTGTTTCACAATGGGTGATTAGTAAAACTTGGACACCAAATCTCACAAATTATACATTTACTTAACCCTAGACCAGGCACGGTTAAAGCTAAAATTGGCCAGCCCGTTTTTAGCGTTTTGCAAGCATATTTTTAAAAGTTCGCCAAAAATAGTAAATGAACCCCAATCCAAAAGTGTTCAATAGCTTTTTTGTAGAAGAACCTTCAAAGAATTCAAATATGCCACTAAAAATTAGTTTATTTTGAAATTGTAAAAGTTATTAGCTCAAGAAACAAAAAATGTTCAGTAACGAAAGGAAAAAGTTGTAACTTATGGTTACAAAAAATAAAAATATATATAAATGATAAATTATACTGTGTTAAAAAAAAAAAATGGGGTTCGGTAAAAAGTTCAAAAATTAAAAAAAATATGTTTTAAATCAAAATAAAAACGCTATATGTGGATTATCTAATAACTATTAATATCTCTTCATCACCTCCTTTACCTATTCACCTTAAAAACAAAAATCGTCGCTCATGTAATACTTAAAATCACTTATGTACCTCCTAGGCCTATTGCCTCACTTCAATAATAAATCATCGCCCACCTTAACTCTCCATAACATCTTTCTCCCAACTTCAACGCAGAACAATATTATATTTTTCACCTTACTTCAACTCACCTTACTCTTAAAACCTTAAAAATCACCTTCACTTGACTCCCATAATCTTAATAAAAAATAACAATCATAATATTTGCGATAATCCACATATAACCTCACTTATGCTCTGTTTGCATATATTTACTTGTAATTACTAATCAATAAAAAATATTTGTTAATTAATTCTATTCTCTTAGGGGTGAATACCTGGCTATTAAAGTAGTGGCTAAACGGACATTCATGGCTATATAAAGAAATTCAAGGCATTGCAGCAAGACAACTATTATTTACTCAAACATGATTAAAAGTGAATATTTACAGCAATTAAGAAACATAAACATAGTGATACAAATATACAAACAAGTCAAAAAATTATTTACAGTTTTACAAAGTTTCATGAACCATATCCTAAGTGATGACGCAATAGAAGTTAAAAGAAGTTAGTTTTTTAATAAAATGAAAAATTTTACATTTGCAGACTAAAAATATGTCCTATGGCCATTATTACTTACAGTTTCACTTATTATGTTCGTCGCACTGTTCTTTACCTAGGATTTTTTCGTCGATTACACAAATCACCTCTGAAGCCTATCTTGCATCATCCCGCCAAAGCACGTGAAAAAAGTTATGTGTTGAAAAACACTTAGTTTATTTGATCCATTCAATTTCTGATAACTACACCAACTCGAAGACACATTTGTTTTACTTTGGGACTAAATTTGTCTCCCTGTTATAAGAAAAAACTACATTTTCTTACACTTTTATTCGCCGACTTTGTGCAACTCGCACTAACTATATCGCCATCTTGATAGAAGTCCCTGCTTGCTTCTCTACGTTCTGTTTCGTTCCAGTGCTACCAGTACGTTCTGCTTCGTTCCACCGCTATTAGTACGTTCTGCTGCGTTCCGTATCTTTTGATATCTGTGTTCTTTCACATACACAGATTGATCCCCTCTCTCTCTTCTAATTGCTTCTATGATCACTGTATATACTATCATATTAAGTTCTCGATACATATTAAATTGTGCTATGTCCTGTTATTATATTCTTTTTTATTTATTTATCGAACTGTTTATAATTTCAAATACCGCTTCATATTGTTCGCTTATAACGTACCACTCGTTGAAACAAAGTTTCCGTACAATTTTCACCTTTTACACACGCTCATATATTAATATGTTTTTTAAGTCTGCTTTTATACTACCTACTTTTACAGTCTGCTTTTATGTTTTATTATTTGTTGATATAAAAAAAATGATTCTACTGTAACTACTTTGCGTCATTTAGAAATGTATATATAAAAATTATAAATGGTTAATATTATTTATGTATTGCGTCATTTATTTGTTTAGACCAAACCTCTGTGTCTTTAGTCACTATAAGAAACAGCTGACTTATTTCTTATTTTATTATTTTCTCTGTGACATGGACGTTAGCGTTACAAAGTTCAACTTTAGACCTACATAAGAAATAGTAAACATGGAGTAAATAGTAAACAGTAAGCGTAAAAAAGTTTCGTAATTTAGTTCTAAATAGAACTGTATAAAAACATTTATCAATTTCAAATTTTTTATTTTGAAAAAAACAGTTTTTATGTTTCAAGTACACAACTGGTACCTACCTAGGCCTAGATTGTAACGTCATTTACTAATATATGCTTTGACCAAAAATGAAATATTATAAGAAAGTGTAGAGGATAAATCAAAGAAAAGAACGGTGTACTTGTCTTTCCTTAGTTCACAAAAGTGTTTGAGTTACATTTATTTGAATAACAAAAAGTCATCAGTCGAATAAAAACTCCCGAGTCAACACGTGCATGTAGGTCGGCTCATTTGAATAGCGTGGGAACAATCGCCCTAGGCGATCTCACCACAACGTCACTTTCCACTGCTGTCTAGACAATCACAAAACCGGTTATATCTGGATTACTTTACACTGTTCGAAACGTCAGACTTTGCTCTACAAAATGGTGTAAATCAATCTGTCAAAATAGAAGGCGTAGCCTACTGAATATCTGTTGACAAAATGGCCGGTTTATTGGTTGAGAGATTGTCCAATCGCAAGGGTTTACAGTATCTCGTGAATGGAACAGTAATTTTACAGTGACATCTGGTTGGAAGACACCAACAGAAAGATAAAATCATGACGAATCCAATGGTGTATTTATAATAGCCAAAGAAATATTTGTGTAGATAGTCTTGAACGTTAAAGAAGTGGGAAATAACAGTACAATCGTATGCAGATTCGCGCGTGGAAACAGCTGTAGCCCGATATGCATATTTTAAAACGATGATTACGTATGTAAATATACGTTTTACGAAAAAGTTGTAAATACAAAAATTGAAGTTTAATTCATTTCCTTTCCAATGGTGCCAGTTTTATTACGATTGGATAATTTTAAGTGGGTTAAATTAGCGATTATGCAAATATATGCAAATTTTTGCAAATGTGTCAAGTTGTTGCGTTCTGCGCCTGAGAGAAGGCCATGCATGGCCTTCTGCCAGTTCCAGGGTTAATCATGTCATGTTTCAACAATAATGTCGTCATTTTCAGTGGTGCACGAGTTACAATAACAAAACTGTAAGACACTTGTGCATCACTTAAGATGGACATTGTTGTTGAAATGTGTTTTGAGTAAATTAAAACATGTTTAAGTTTTTAGTTTTATTCAGTTTTTTTTTTTTTAAATAGGGCTAAAAAAAACTTTTTTTGTAATTATGAATTAATGTAATTGTATAACGTTGGTCAAATAAGAATTTTTATTTTATAGAAAACGGTTGAAGAACGTCGCACTCAAAAGAGATCTGATCTGAAGGAACATGACCGTGAACGTGAGAGAGAGAGGGAAGATAGAGAACGTGATCGTGATAGGTACAGAGGCAGAAGCAGGGAGAGCAGACGCTCTAGGGAGAGGCGGAGGAGGAGCTCTTCTAGGTCCCGGAGTAAGTCCAGGTCTCGTCATTCATCAAGGTGAGTTTAGATAGTTATGTTCTTTATATCTCTTGAATTGATGGGTTTCGGAAATATTCTATCCTCTAGAACTACTAAGTACTGGATTCAGCTGTGTTGGAATCTTTTACAGGATGGTTATGTAATGCACGTAGATAATTCAGAAGGTGGTTATAAGGGTCACAATAAAGAAAAAACTTCCTGTAAACGTATGTCCGGAAACTATTCTTTTACCAGCTATGCACCATTTTTTATTTTTGTACTAAATAATTTATATCTCAAGGACGGCGTAACAGATTGAGTTGAAATTTTGCACGGTACTCGTCAATGTAAAGCACAGTTTGAAAAAAATTATCAACTCGTTCCAATAATCTGTTTTTAAAGGCGGCCATTTAAACATTTTTAATGAAAATAACTCGAAAACAGTTAATTTTTATATCAAATCTCAAGAGTCAACTTTTGTCGCCATTTTAATTTTCTACCGATTGGTATAGTTGTCAAAACTATCTTACTAAGGGTAAAACAGCGTCCATTAGAGTGCATTGCTGTGAACTGTTGCTGTACCATTTAAATGCATTAAACTATTACACAAACGGTGGCAACAAGTAGGCAAATTAGTTGTAGAGAAATAATTGATCTCATCTGTGTTTTGCTTATTCGAGTATTGTTCTAGTTAATTTTAAGCTTAAAGTTTAATGTTTATCAAAGTACAACTAGCGATTATGTACTCCCGTGTCACTGGTACTCAACTAGTGATTATGTATAATGCTCCCTTGTCACTGGTACTCTACTAAAAATTATGTGTAATGCTCCCTTGTCACTGGTACTCAACTAGTGATTATGTATAATGCTCACTTGTCACTGGTACTCAACTAAAGATTATGTATAATGCTCCCTTGTC
>JAGFPH010001356.1:124036-135455 GCA_018207615.1 Philaenus spumarius
GATTATGTATAATGCTCCCTTGTCACTGGTACTCAACTAGTGATTATGTAATAATGCTCCCTTGTCACTGGTACTCAACTAAAGATTATGTATAAACTAATGATTACTATCATAATGCTCCCTTGCCAATGATATTGTACATCTAGCTTTCTCGCAATCCATTTTTTTAAGTGAAAAAAGACCCAGTGTATTGAAATCCTTGAAAATTTTTGGAGTGGCATTGGTTGTGTGATTTTGTTTTTACCCTTTACTCTGACTAATTATCTTTAATAAGGTGTAGCAAATTTGCATTATGATGTTGATTTTGTTAAGAGCTCTTAGAGCTAACAAATTGGAAGGAAGAGAACTGATTAGAAAAATGTAGATTCTGTATCAGAACAGTATCTGTTTTAATGAAACAGCTGTGATCACCTAGTTGTTTGTCCATCTGTACTCTGGCTTTATATTTATATCCTATCAACACAATTCTTTTACTAAAATTTTTGTGAATGAAGTACACTACAATAAACACACTAAAATATAATATTTGAATTATATGTTAGTGTGTTCATTGTAGTGTACTTATTTCTTAACATTTTGGTAAAAAAATAAGTTGATAGCATGTATATAACCAGAGTAATAAAAACTTTAGCAATAGTTCGCATAAATAGGGCGCGATAGTTTTAAGTCACGCCATATTTTTGCAACAAATTACTAAACGTTTTATTACTTTGGTTGTGTATGTCCTATCAACATAATTCTTTTATCAATAAATAGTAGTTCTACAAATAACACACACAAAAATAATAAATACACTAATGTAAAAGTACTGCCACAATTCACTTCAGTTACAAGCCCTAACCTAATTCATCCTGACAAAACCACACACACTTTCTACGCAAACAACACTTCCAGCAATTGAAAAACTATAATTCGTTACTAATACTACATTCTAAAACTATCTAATAATAATAAAACAATGTAAAACAGCATATTACGCAACTACTGAATATAATGACCAAACAAAGGCTAGACGTAATACGTATGCGCGACGAATCGAACTCAGCCAAGGTCTAAAACCTCAAAGTTTCTAAACATCTGCCTCTCTCTCTCGCACACATTATCGATCGATAAACAGCTGTAAAACATCGACCAACTAATGGACAACATGCTGGATATTGTTCCAATTCCAAGTACAGTAGAACCCCGCTAACTTAACCAATTGTGGACTATGAGGGTGTCGAGTTTTGGGGTTGTCAAGTTATACAGAATGCAAGGATTAATGTATGGGTTTCAATAAACACACACTTATTTCGCACATAAATTAGAAATTTAAATGTTTTCCATAACAGTATTCTATCCTACATATTTATTTACATTCACATAGATATATAGCTTAATTATGAAATGATTATGTGAATTGCAGAACAATAAAGTCCAATACGACCTAATGAATTTAAAAAAAAATTAATTCTACAGTAGCGTACAACGGAGTATTTGTTTAGTTATTCTATCACATTTATTTTACATTGTGATTTGCTACACATCTTTTACAAACAACAAGATTCAATCCTAGGTTTCTTGTTCTTCCTAGCACTGTAGATTGTCCTACGTTTAAATAAAATGTTATGTTATTCACGTTTTTAGCCTTTTCAATGCAACAAACTTTATCTCCTACCGAAACCAACACTAGCTTGCCTCGGATATTTTTATACTCACAAAATGTAACTAAGCAACTTCAAAATGCAACCGGCCACCGTGAGTGCCAATACTAAACTGGCCCAAGGACACCTGGAAAAGAGATTTTAAAATGGTAGTGCGGGGGTAAGAATACGACAGGGATGCCTCAGTTGTGTAAACTAAGTAGGGCACTGGCCGTTTGAAACAATATGGTGTGACCATAGGATTCTCGGCCGAGAGTTAGCGGGGTTTTACTGTAGTTTGAAAAACCGTATGGCGGACAGTCGGCAAACGTAGTGACTACGTCAAACCACGTTGAAGGGTTAATCAGAACAACATCTACATTCATAAATTCTCAGAGATATTTTTTAATGAAAATGAACAGCTGTTTTTAATCTTATCATTTCCATATTGGAAGATTAATAAGTTTTTTTTTACATTATATGATCTTGTATATAGGTACAATTTTGTAAAATCTGAAACTTGGATGTTTTCTTCTGTATTCCTGATTAAAAGAGTTTTATGTTTTCTTGCAGATCACACAGATCCCGAAGTACTTCTCGTGGGCGGCGACCCCGCTCAGATCGTTCTCGCTCCAGAGAGAAACGACGTTCCGGCTCTGACAGGCGTGAAAAGAAACGAGAGAACAGGGAGCGAGAAGAACACTCCAATAGCAAAGAGCGTGATTAGACGCCTTTTTAATCCTAGACATTTGCACTTCTTGATGTTTTTATTTTATTTGACAAATATATAGCATAGTCTCGATGTATTTTCATTTCTAAAAACATCACTTTTGGAACGAATTTGTTTCCAATGTTGAAAATAAAATTTTTGTTGTATATATGTGTTTGTGATAGTATTAAGTTATAAATTATATCGTTCAATTGTAAATATGAGACAGAAATTGTTTTAAAATTTTGTTCACGGATCTTGGAAGCAAGTGTTGGGGTTATTTTAAATATTTGTATTGATTTTGTTGTACCTATAACAATGTACAAACAGATTTTTTTAAGGTGTAACTGAAATCACATGAATTTTTACACACTATATAAAATAATAAATATAATTTAAGAACATTTTAATGCATACACTTAAAGCTTGTGGATTATCAGTGCATGATGACTCCCTACGTTCTGTTTGTCTTTCTCGAACAAGGTCGGCAGGATATTTTAAACCACGAGTTTGTAGAGTACATACCTTTCCTCTATCTGAAATGTAAATTTGCAGCAGTTGCAATGGATTCAGATGTTCTTACAGCACTAGATTTATGTTTTGTTTGTTGGTCGTCATTGTTTAAATAATTGCAATATATAAATGAGGTTACTAAGAGGAAATATTAAAAAGAAGCGAAAAAGATCTTTTGAAATTTGAAGTTTTAGAATATATTTCTTACATTTGAAAGTAATACGTATTTTATTTTAAGCGTACAACATTTTAAAGGCACTGTTTAAAATCTGTGTGATTTCAGTTAAGTTCTAGGATAAAAAAAAGAAAAGGATATTGTGTTTTTTGATTTATTAACTAAAAAAATAGTAGGATATTTTTCCTATAGTGTTATTATTGTTTTTACTTGGTAATAAATTTGATATTGATTTGAATGTGTAGTCTTTTGTTATTGTATGGATTTGAGATCTTATAATAATTGGTTAATACAGCCTCTGATGATGTTAAAACAAAGGGTGTTCAGATATTACCTTCCGTTTTCCCAGTACATGACCTTGATAAATTAAAATTATGAATAAGTTTATCGGTAAATACCAGTAAGCAAGAGTTTGTTCAGCATCTGCTAACTAAGGATTTGCTGGCTGTGGCTGTTGTCTGCTATTAAGGTTGTTACAGGTTATATCCTTTTTCATGGGCACCCATATGATATTTTCTAGGGGGAGGGGGCTAGACCGGAGTTTGGGGCTTAACACTGCTAAGGACGCACATGTGAGCTTGACACTGAACACTATGAGAAGCGGCCGACGTACAGTGCATTGCACGCCAACCCCTGTATTGGGAGTATTTTCAATACGCAATGCACCTTCGCACTCCAGTTTTAAGCTTATATGCCATGGACGCACATGTGTGTCCCCTTTAAAATATTAGTGATTATTACGTAGAAAGGTTCAAAAATAAAGTAATTTTTACTCATTTAGACTATAATTATAAACAATAAAAGGTCAGCTCCAAGCATAGGAAATACAAAATATGCATAGCAGTGAATGTGTTGAGGAGTTTCCCCACTTCGGCAAAAGGAGTCGGGATATTTTTGACCTCCCCAAGAAAACTTAAAATTTGGGAAGCCAATTTGGCTGTTCAGGTGAAATAATAACCAACAAAGCTTTGAGACCTTTACACTGTCAGTGAATACACAAAGACCTATAACACTCCTAGAGGCCGCACCAAGTAGTGACCCCAGCTCTTAATTGAACTCTTGTAAAAAAATAAAATAAGTACAGTAATCCCTCGACATTCGCGGACTTGTTATTCGCAGTTTTTATTATTCGCAGTCGCTAAAAAAAGAAAAAATACTGTATAATAGCGATAAAGTACATATAAAATTTGTAAATTATTGCAGTGGATGTACTGTAATTATTATTGTACGAATTTAATAACATTGTATAAATACCATGTCGGCGAAACACTCGCAAATACAACAAAACATACAAGATGGGATTTCCCTTCAACACACCTCTGCGTGAATACAAGTGGACTTGTGCAAATGAAAGTCAATGGCATACTGTGATTTAGTTGGAGACATCAATTTAGTGTACAGCAAGTCAAATTAATTTTAAAGAATTAATTAAAATTACAGTAAAATATTTTGAAAGAAATTAAGTTTTTACTACGTTTTATCACTCGTAAAAAATATTTTCTGTACTGACAGCGAATGATAGTTTGATGCCTTGACGTGACTAAGTTCTAAAAGTAGACATTAAACGTGCAAGTAGGGATGGGTAAATGTACCGTTATGAGAGCAGTGACCTTGAGGGGAGAGTGAGATGGCAAAGAACGCACCAATCTATACTAATATTATAAAGAGGTAAAGTTTGTTTGTTTGTTTGTATGTTTGTTTGTTTGTTTGTATGTAGGGGGTAATCTCTGGCACTACTGAACCGATTGAAAAAATAGTTTTACTAATAAAAAGCTACACTATCCCTGAGTAACATAGGCTATAATTCATTTCAATAAAAACCTTTTTTTATTTCAATATTTATAAATTTAATCGAAATAATTCTTAGGTTAGGTGTACAATCAATCAATCATTTATTGGTCTCTTTGACAAATATTTGTATGAGACAAGTCAACAATAAAACAATACTAACAATATATATATGTAACTTACAAAAACAATAACCATACAATAAAACATATACATGTAACCAATACTAGTCATTTAAAAATCTACATAGAATAATTCACAGTTTTTTAATAATTTAATTTCCGCTGAGGACAAAGTAACAATAATAAAAACTCACAATAGATAATAACAACAACAATAATAATTAATTATAATAATAACAACAACAATAGAAAACCTTTGAGGACCCAACCAAGAACATGTGAAAGGGAAATGAATGATAAACCAACACATGTATTTACATTTATTACCATAGCAACCAATTGAATAAAATAACAGATAATACATTTGCTCCAATATTTCCATTAACAGCTGATTTCAAAATTTGAAGCAATTATTTGTGCATTTCTAGCTTTTAGGTTAGGACTTTAAAGAGCAGACCTGAGCCTTGCTGGTTCTTTTATTATAACTGCTGTTATAAAATATAAGATATAATTTAAATTGAACATTTAACATTATTTACCATCTTAGTTTTGAGGTTATTATTAATCATACACCTTTATTATAAATAAAACATAACATATGTTTTTAGAAGGTTACGTTGGGGGTTGGCGTGCGGAGCACGCAGGGGTCTCCCCTAGTAACTTATAAAATTATTATCTATAGTCTACACTCCGAACAACTCAGCTCAAATACTAAACCTTTCAAGGACTTTTTTACCGTGTAAAAGTGAAATCGCGTAAAGCTGGACTGCGTATAACAAGGACTGTCTGTATCTTATGTAAATTAACTATAGGTATTAACATAATGTTTTAAAATGTACTATTTCACGAACATAACCCCCCTTTTCCTATAAAGATTTGGTTTTCGCTATTCGCGACAATTTGTCGGAACCTATCACCCGTGAATAGCGAGGGATTGCTGTGTATGTAACATCAAACGGCACATAACATGTAAAACATATTTTAGTTCTAATCTCTTTAAAGAAAAATACTTGACTATAATTAATAATACTCATATTTTCCTTTCCCTGGGAGCTAGGGGGGCCGTGGCTCCTTTTTAACCCTTCCCAAGATGAGCCTGATGTAGTTGACTTTGAGCTAATGATTATTTTATGTAAAATAATATAAATAAATTTCTTTTCATAAAGTTTATTTATTTTTTATTAAATAGAACTTGTAAAGGGTAAACAATAATACAAAATTAGGTTTTTTAAAGATTTTTTTAATATAAAGAATGGTTGAACTTGAATTTAACTACGTCTGATCAAGCAAAGGTAAAATGTAAGATTTCCGTGTGAAATAAATACTAATATGAAAAACAATAATGTAAGTGTCTATAGTTTGTAGACTTTTTACTGAAATGAATAAAATGTTATCTAATAAAGCAAGGTATGGTATTTTTTGTCATTGTTTGTGACAAGTTAGTACGACTTTGTAAGTCAAAATTACTATCTACAACATTATCAGAGCCACTTTCACTTGTACTTTGTAAAATAGTTTTTTGTTGTACTCACAACGGAAAAACTCGCTTTACGAATGTGACGTTTTTAGCCTTCCGCGCCATCTATATTTTTTTTTTTCTTTAATAAATACAACCTTCTGCTTTTCCCGCGGCATTAAATTTCTTTCTTTTGTTAATAAAACAACATACTTCCCTTACCGACACTTCCTTGCCCATGTAGTTATCCTTTTCTCCGCTAGGGGCCGACTCCGTACGGTAACTGCAGCCGTACGGTACTTACTGCTAGCCTTTTGTAACCAATCAGCTGACCTTATCTCGTCCTTTATTCTAGTGAGTTTTAGTCATCGAATGTTCTAGAAGTACGTCGGCCATTACAACAGCTACAAGTCTTTCTGAGTGCAGCTTGTACTTTGCGAATTCTTTAATTATGTCGTGACTTTTCTTTTATTTAGTCGCGAGTTTCACTAATGTGCGTGGCTAATTAATATGTCTTTATTATAAGCCCTTACTTCTGAATACCAGGTACGTGGAATGTTTTAGCTTTACATTTGTTGGTTATGAAATATACTCATTGTAAAATTTTATAAAGTTAGTTTTACCTTTCTATATTGCAAATAACATTTCAAGCTCATACAGTTTAATTCAAAACTATGTATTTCTTTTCCAACAGCCTAAATTTATACTTTAACTTTGTCTGCCTAATATTTTGAATGTTATGCATTTACCACACCTTAGCCTATTTTAACAAAAGACTAGCCTATACAGTATTTCTGTACAACTTTAAATCAGTGTAAACTAAAATCTTATGAACTTTAAAGAGCCATATCCAATATTTATAGCTCTGAAATATTTAGGCTACGGCCACGCTAGGCGACCTGGTCGCTGCGACAAAGGAAAAAAGTGGAATGCATTGAATGATATAGATACGGCCACGCTAGGCGTCCCGCGACCAGCGACAGCAAATAGAACGCGACCGAGAGCGTTTTCTGGTCGCGGTGACAAATACGCTCCCCATGTTATCTTATGGAGCCGGCCACGCTTGCCGACAGGTCGCTACATGTCTTCCCCCACCCTTCTCTGCTCCACCTGCTTTATGTGCGCTTTGATGCTAGTTCAGTGTTAACACTTTTCTCTTTTTGGATAACCATGACTTTTGACACTGATATTTTTATCAATGAAATTAGTTTTCGTAGACCTCTTTGGGATATAAATTTAAAGGGTTACAGCAATAGAGATGTCAAATTGCTACAATTGTTATTGAGGGTTGGGAGCAGTTGCCAAATGAAGATAAGAATGAAGAATTTAAGTTTTTATTATTATTTTAATACACAATCTTATTATACAATTTAATACTTATTAAATTCGCAAAGTAAAAAAGGAGAAATAGAATGCACGTTCAAGTCCAGGTTCATTTGTTATACGTTCAAAGGCCTATTTTACGTGCTTTAGTGCTATCACTGAGGATTAAGAAATTATGAAAAACGTTTTTCAATTACAGTATTTTAGAATTTCTGTAACGTCATTTGATTAATAACTCACAAAATTTTCACAATAACTCACAGGCGCGTTGGAGGCAGTCAAACACGTTTTACCGTAAATATTATTGGTATATTTTTATAGGCCTAGTCGTTAAACGGTCTAAAAATTGTTACAGGAACTTAATTTTTGTACAGTATGTTTAAACATGTATTGTTTATATCTAGTATTAATTTTATTTAAATCTGGTAAATATTTTTAGAGAAAATGGGGGTTTACTTTTACTGAACACGCGTTTTCAATATCTGAAAGTGTACGGTACATGTCTTCCCTAAAAACTGAATTTCTTTAAAAATATTCAAGTGATTTTAATAAAATGTATAGGTACCTATAAACAATATTTGTATTAAAAAAACTCTACAAAATGGAGTTCCTATACAAAGTTTTAAACCGTTTAATAATTAGGCCTATAAAAAGTTACGAATAAAGTTTACGGTGGCGTATTTGATAGGTGACGGGCTCATATAAGCAAAGGGCGGTGTATGAGTCAATTAGTATCCATTATTTAATAGAATTTTATTTGATTTAAGCAATTAAAAAATATTAAACAAATATTAAGTACTTAGTGCTAAGACTAAAAGCTTTGACTTAATAACGAAAGATAGAGCTAAGACTAAAGGCCAAAAGCTTATGCTAGGTTTTTATTCAACATAAATAATGTACATAAGTAATGTACTCTTTTATTTTGTTAAAGCATTTTCAATAAGACAATTGAAGAAAGAAAACATGCAAATTATTCAGAAGATATTCGGCAATCACTAGCAATCATATCCTCATTCAAAGAAGTCATCTTTTACAATTGTGTTACCGCGACTGTCGCTAAGTGTGGCACCTACCCGCGACCAGGTCGCGGATAAAAAATTCTCCGCGACCAGGTCGCCTAGCGTGGCCGTAGCCTTAGTGTTACAAACCAAGAACATTTTTAAGTTTACCATGTGCTTTTGGCTAACATGTAGAAACATTTAAATGTAACAGACAAGTCCTGTAGTGACATTTACAATCTTTTAAAGTGCTAAAAAAGATCATTTAATATTATAAAGGCAAACTTTGAAACTATCTGTTTTACTATGCTTGTTTTATTGCCTACTTGCATTCTAAAAAAGGTTGTTATTTGTTTGATGCAGTTTTTCACTGCTTCAAGTACTGTACTCAAGTTCAAGTAACATGCTATAAATCCAACTACAGCTTATAACTTGGTGACAAAGCCAACATTCTACATCCAGCATTACTAGATACTTTTCGACGACAGTGCTTTTGCATAAATAATTAAGAACTAAAATATTTTGTAATTACTTAAAGAATCTGCAGTGGACCTTATAATGAACTTCGAATAGGCTGTGTTTTGTAATTTGTGTTTTTGTAAATGAATAGTATATAGGACATGTTTTTTGTATTTAATAATATTGGGAGGAGCAAGCTATAGCATATTTCGGACCTTAGCCCTAAGGGCTGCACATTGGAAAATTTGTATACTTTTTTTTATAGAGAGACGTCTCATAATTCTTATTATTTTTATTTATTTAATTATATCTAGCTTTACAGTTGGCCAACGACATAAATATTTATTCTTAAACAAATCCATGGTATTTCATGTTAAAATTCTGTAATCTTGTTTAATCTTTTCTGTATAATTTCTGTAATCATTATTAAAGGGGAGGGTTTTTGATTTTTATTTTTTGGGAAGGTTTTTTTTAATATTCATATTAAATATAAATGTATTCTTTTTAAATCTGATGTTTTTCTTTGTACTAAGGGTATATACATAATTAATTATTCTTTTATTAAGGGCATATAAACTTTTTTTTACATTTTGGTTAATAAAGCCAAAATTTATATCTAGTTCTTTGGTTTATTGACTTAACCTCTAGGTATCTTGTGAATTGTGAGTAATCAGCTGAAACATTCCTACGTTTGGTGAATTTAAATTTTAAGGTAAGTTTTGAACATGACCAATCTATGTGGCCCAGTATTGCTTCCGATTCCCTATTTAATCGTTTTGTAAGATTGGTACACGAATTTGCACCTCTGACTATGGACTGTTCTTGCGAGTTTGCTGAGGTGCAACTCTTGTGGCCTTGGACTTCTTCGCTTTGCTTGTAGGGGATCAGAAGCTGCGCGCACAGTAAAATCACACGTGGATTTTAACAGAGAACTTTTATCATTTTACGTTTTGATTGATTTAAGAAAAACCAGGCGAGCTATAAAGTCGTGTAAAAAAACAAAATGTGCAGAATAATCTCATATTAATTTTTTTAGATAAAATCCCAAAACTTTTATTCATTCTAATACAAAATAAACGGTACCAGGAACTGGCACATACTTTCTCACAAACATATTTAAATTATTAAAACGTTCACTGTGACTTGTAGGGTGGGGTAGGAGAGGTGGTTTTTTATTAAAGATGGATTTAACTAATAAATATTATTATTATTATCTAGAGAGAAAACTATTTGATCGATTTTGAACAAATTTGCACCAAACACGTCAATTAGGTCTTTATAGATGTTTGAAAAATTTTGAATTCAGGTAGAAGCGTGGGAAGAACGTGACAATGTCGCACTAAGGCGATTGGAGCGTTCAAGGTCTAGGTGTACACAAGCCCGTCCCTCAACGGTATTCTTTCTTGGTCTTTACTGAAGATTTTAAATTTTTTTATAAGTAGATTTCAGTCCAGCGGTCTGCATTACTTTTTCCAAAGGTGATGAGACAGTTGTAAACGTCATCATAGGGATTGGAAAGTTAAAACGACACTTTTTTGTTAGGAGGATTTTCAAGCCATAAAAATATGTGTGCATGAGGTGAGTCTCTCATTTGAAATTCCAGCCTTTCATAACTATCTATTACATATTCTCCAAAAGGACCAAATTGATCATGTTTAATATATGTATTTCATTAATTTTGAGACCTTTTGATCGAAATATCGAGTATAGGTAATAGGATCATTTCGTATTAATAATGTTTTTCGTAATCATTTAGTGATAAAGCTTGTTTGATCGTTAATTCTTTGTTGTGAAGTAGTTTAGCTAAAATTTGTATTAACTCAGGCTAATATTTTTCAGCAGATGAAAAAGTTATAAATAAAGTGGGTTTTCCTAACTGTCTGATCATATCAAATAAATTTTTTTTTGGTACACAAGAGTTGTTCACCAAAGGGGTCCTTTGGACTTAGTAAAAATTTCCCAAAAATTTGTTTTCTGTGAGTTTTCCGGAAATCGTACATTTGTAAATATTTTCTCGTAAACAGTTCTACGAATTTTCTCGAGATTTGGTATAGAAACTTTTTTTACCCAAGTGGTTCGTTGGACATTGTCACAAGATTTTCGTTTACAAATGTACGATTTCCGGAAAACTCACAGAAAACAAATTTTTGGTAAATTTTCACTAAGTCCAAAGGACATCTTTGGTGAACAATTCTTGTGTACCAATCCCTAGAAAATTCTTAGAATCGTTTACGAGAAAGTATTTACAAATATT
>JAGFPH010001356.1:135465-148919 GCA_018207615.1 Philaenus spumarius
GTGCAATTTCTGAGAAACTCGCAGTAAACGAATTTTAAGGAAATTTTCACTAAGTCCAACAGAATTCTCGTTTAAAAAACGCTTGTATAACAAATCTCGATCAATTTCTTAGAGCAGTTTACGAGAAAATATTTACAAATATATAACTTGGGGAAGACCCACAGAAAAATAATTTTACGGAAGTTTTTTGTAAGTAAAAAGGAAACTTAGTGAACTTTGCACCAATGAGTGAAAACCCATTTGGTGAAAAACCCTTTTATACTAAATCTTGAGGGAATTCGTAAAGCAGTTTACAAGAGAATATTTTCAAATCTACAAATTAAATATACAATTTCTGGAAAACATGCAAAAACTAAATTTCCGAAAATATTCATTAGTCAATGGACTCTTTGTATAAAAATCCCTTGTATACCAAAATATTGTATCCTGAGAGTTGCTTTCAAAAAAATATTACTAATATACAATTTTTAGTTATTTTAAGGTAAGCTCACACAAGTGCCGGAGCGGAACGGACCATATTGCATCACAAAAATGTTGCAAAGCAAATCTTGAGGTGGGCCGGGCCGCATTACAATCGTCTTTAGTATTTGTCATGGATTCTTCCGATGAGGAACTACCTAATGGTTTTTACATGTTATTTGAGGAAGAAGCGCAACCGCGAAAAAAAACATCGTCTATGTATTCACGAAAATTATAGCAAAAGAAGTATGTTTGGGGAATTCCATACCCTTTATGCTGACTTATGGACGACGAGAAAACGTTTAATCAATATCTATTAAAAACAATCTAAAAAAGAAAAATTACTTACACTGAAAGTGTATAATCCGTGCGTCTAAGTTCGTCGCACACTACTGCTGTTACGGAGCGTGCCGGAACTGATAGACAGGAAAATCTGCCTAGAAAGCGAAAAATCCGTCCGCTTCACCCTGTCTTCCCAATTGTAAAAGCGTTGAACCCAAACAGACGGATTTTTACGATGCAATTCAGCCCGTTCCGCCCCGGCACTAGTGTGCACTTACCTTAAGAATATAAGATTTTTTTGTAACGTACTGCATTATAAACTGATGTGTTTAATGCGCATGTTACGTCCGTAAAGTGACTTTATTTTAGTCATTCACTACTTGCTCAAAAAGTCAGCTGATTCAACAACCGGCTGACTACATTTTGGTAATAGGACCAAAAAGTATTGTACGTAAACAAAATGCATTGCGGTACATTAACCGTTTAAAATCTGTAAAAAAATTTATGTAATTTTATTAATTAAGTGTTCGTGTGATTCTAGTGAAATGTATCGTTCATAACTTGTAACTAAAGTGCTTTTTTGGTGCTTGATCGTTAACACCACGATCTCGCACCATAAACATCCACGTTAGGTACTGGTGATGAAATATACTATTAACTGGACTATTAAAGTTCTCTGAAATCTTGAATAAATACAATTTTGTAAAAAATAAATCCCAAACTGTCATTGTTGAAGACAAGAATATATTTATATTACCATGGATACAGGACAAATATTAACAAAACAATGTAATTCTCATTAGATTTCTGAACATCATGAAGGTTAGTCGCACTCTTTTCTATCCGGCTCACTCTCTCCGCGGAGAAGGAAATGTCGATCGTCCGAGAACTGCACAGGTTTCTGTACCCTGCTCAGGTTAAGAACGTGTAGCGCGAGGAAGATCCGTACTTCGTTTCGTCATTTGGTACGGTGATGGAAACCAAGTCGGATCCGAACTGCGCTCCATTCTGAACACGCGTTCCGATGTAGATCTGAATTCGAGTTCACAATCTGTGTATGCGGAGGGAACTGGATGGGGTTTGAGGGTTGTCCGTTTTCATTTCTGCGGAGATCGAAGTGACCGGTGTAGTTTTGAATGTACCCGACTTGATTTTTTTTGTTCAGGCAATCAACAAAGCCCTCAACTGTAGTCTGATTGAAATATGTAAAGCTTAATCAGAACACATTGGAATCAGCCAAGGTGTGTACTTTTACTACTTGTAAAATTACATACAACTTGTTTTGTTTCTTAAAGTTTTGCTGGTTAAGTTCATACATTATCTCCTTTAGACTTACATTTGAGCGTCAATTTATATCTCTAAATCAATAACATATCAATAAAGTTACGATAAAATATATTATTAATTTTAAGTTCAAAGGAAAATATGCATTTTCATACATATATTACCTTACCATTTAAAACTGGTATTTACCAAAAGCACGGTAATTTTATTAACAATAGAGCAAATTCTTCAGCTTTTTGTCCCTTCAATGGACTATCTACGTCCGAATCCTGTTCACGAACATTAATGCGGATTAGACCTGACTCTTTTCCCTGAAAATTTAAATTTCCTTTCCGAGCAAAGTTGATAGCATCACGCTTTTTTTAACTGCCCTGCCGCATTACACTGACTCATTTTTAGTAATTTTTCAAAGCACTCTAAAATTGACGTTTAAAATTAAAGCATGACGTTTTTTTTTAAAATCCGCCATGATTAATTAATGTAAAACTTCGTTAAAACTGTTTTATACAGATCACAAAAGGCCTATTCTTAACTCTCAAAGTGCTGACTATATTGCTCTTTAGTGCTAAGGGTTTTTTGGTTCAATTCTGCTGAAGGTTTGTTTGAGTCGATATCGCTATAAAACTCTGAATTATAATAAAGTAACTCTTTCCAAACACAACCGATAGAAGTATCCGATTGTATTAAAAATAGCGGCGTCGTACACATTTGCAAAATGTGCGACGTTACCACTTGGAGGGTTAATAAAATTTCATTTTAGTAAACAATGATAACTTTCTGATTTGTTTCTTAAATTTCATTTGCACCCAAAACAATGACCTGCATTTCCCTCTATAAGTTCAGAAACACAACTGAAAAATGAAATGGCTGACATTTAACAAAAACAATTTACTAAAAGGAAATTATGACTCAAACGGTCACTTTACCGTCTGCAGTCTGTTTACCTCTCTTTCTGTAATGTGTCATGTTAGCACCACGTTATTGTTTTGTCGTTCTGAGGGAAAAAAGTGATAACAGTAACCAAAGAGTTGATAATAATTAACGATATATTTCCTTTCTGCCAGGATACGGATGATTGGGACTTTAGACAAGCGATAACATTAACCAATTGATAACAGTATCCATGATTACAATAAATGGTGATTAGTATACTTATACAAGATCATTTTATTTTACATACAACTTAAACAATTTGAAGTTTAGTATGTTGTCATTTTCAAAGTAAACAAAAGTAACTAGTAATCTGTAAATGAAAAACTACACTTGCGCTTAAGGGTGACACGTATAAATTTCTTGAAGGTAGATCTAACGAGTGAAAGTTCGAGTCAGGAAAATGGACATCTTTCTTATCGCTTTAGAATAAACTAGATTTATCAGCTGATTATCTTCAACGTATACATTTTGTCTGCAGACTTTAAGTACCTGGTGGACATTTCTTTTACTTGCTTAACTAAATGATGTAGTGCGGTCACTAAATGAAGCTATAATTGCATTTGACCTTTAATTAATAAATTTTTTTAGAGTTTTCAACGTTACACGTTTTATCTTAACTCACTTTTTTCTCCAGGAAGCTATCTGTAATAGTTTCCCGGATATGAGGAAGAGAAAACAGATATTTTCCCCAATTTAAAAAAAATTCCCTTGCAACAAAATAAGAAAAACTTACTACGGATTTTCCTAGATGTTATTACATGAAAAAGAGGATGGTAAGTAGAATTAACAATGGCTAAAATGTTTATAAAATATTAACTACCCTTGGAATTATAGACATTTGTTGAGTGCAAGCCTTTTTTATAATCTATTTATCACTGGAAGTATAATAAATAAAAGATAAGGTCTGTATTATAACACCTTTTACAAATCTGTATCATTAATGTTTTCAAGAAATTAATCAGAAAAATATTCATGTTATGCATGTGAGAAGAAGGTCATTTAGAATAAAGATCTGCTCGATTTTAAACAACTTCATTAATTTTCAAATTGCTCTAAATTTAGAGAAATTTAAAACTGTTTTCTTCAATAATCAGTATTAATTATTTAAATTCAGTCAATATGTACATCAAATGATGAAGAATATTTTTATGAAAAATGATTTCTCCAAACTTTAACCGGTTGGAAATATTTGTTTTGAGCATTTCCAGATTTTTGTCTTGCAAGTCTTTTTACAAAACGCTATAATTATTAACCAGAAAGACAGTAATGTGTTCACACACTTGAAGACGGATCTAGATTAAAGACCTGATTGTGATCAATTACTTCTTTATCATAATTATATCTGCATTACTACTTTTTTCTTATAAAGATAATCTCTTATAACAAACAATAGAAAATTGTGTACCTCAAAAAAATATACATCTTTTACGCCGTAACCGACCCAGCGTGTAAAAGCCACTACACTTTCATTGGATCTGGTGGAAATAAAGATGTCTTGAAAAATAGTTTTCTGGTGAAATTGATAGTTTATTACAGTAAATAGAAATATCAATTACAAATAATGCAGTACAAAGATCTTTTCCTTATAAATACTCTAACCTTTCTCGAGTACCTGGTCCTTCCTTAGCATTAGATTGAAACGGCCTTTACATCATTTATGTCTAAATCTAATAAATTTGTAGTAAATTAAATAGTATGTATTTATAAAAATATATTTTATATCACAAGCGATTTACAAATGGTATTAATGAAAATAAAAAGTGAGCCCTTTTAAAAAAACATTTTCATTATTTTATTACAAGAGAAATTGTGTGATCAATAAGATCATCCAATGTTAAACTTTTATCAAGCATAAGACTGGATTACTCCAAGGTTGCACCTTGAGATTTTATTATTCAACTCATTTTATTACAATTATATACTCCCTACTTCTATTTTTATTTCCAATTAATTATATTTTGAAAAATGTATTTTCAAACATTAGAGGCAGCTCAACGATCACAACTAATTCTGATGACTAGTCACATCGCTTCACTTTTATCATTGGTATTTTAAAATGTTCATTTCCTCTTACTTTTGTTTTTTAAATGTTATTTACGATCCGAAATATTATTATTTTGTAACAAAAAGTATGGGGTTATTATACACAATATGCTCAAAGTTAATTTAAATATTCTTCTTTCACAAAACAAAATAGAAATTAAAGAACGTAGAAGTCAGGAACCCAATCAAACGTTCATAATAAGAAAAGCTAGGTAGACATATTATAATCATTTTTATAAAAAAAACCTTAAACAAATTTTAAATTGATTTCTGAACGTGATACAAGTAAATAATAAAAAAAATAGTGAGCCCCAGACTACGAGCCACCACTGTTTAAAATATTAGAAAAGCACAAATTTTCAATGAATCATAAAATTTAGTATCAAAATAAAATCTTATGAATATTGGTTTAAAAAATGTAAATTGTCAGTTCCAGGCTTAAACCAAACATTCATCATACCATCAAATTAGTGCACAAAACTAAGCAGGATAGTGCACAAATATAATTAAGAAAAACAAGCAGACATGTTGTCATATTTTTATGTCAATGTGGTTCCACTAACAAGTATTTGATGATGTTTAAGGTACATTACAAGCAAACTGTCCGTTTTGAAAATAGTACATTCTATAATACTTGCGGCAGCTAACTGTTCAGAAAATGATTTCATATCTTTCTATTACACTTAAGACTGATTCATGTCAATAGCTTATCAAAATAATATAACTTTGAGTCTTGACAACTCTTCCAATTGTTACAAGTACTGTATATCTAGTGTTCACAAGTCAAAAAACATCTCAAATTAAACAGTAAAAACAAACACGACCTCCAAAGGAACTGGACAAAACATACTTTACCACCGTATTGTATGTTGGTACATCTAAACCTCGTTAGTGTAATTTTATTCCGTCAAAGAGTCTGATTTTGTTTTTACCGTTAAGTTTTAACACTTTTGAGTATTTCGTGTTTTTTTCCATCACAGCACCATTTCGTTACAATAAAACAACAGTCTAAGCTCAGTCTTTTGGTGCGATATGATTCAAATCACTTGGACATATCCAGTCGGTTTTGTGATAAACACTTACTTTTGCTAGATAGGTTCCATTTTTGAATGTTTTGGTTGAATGTACATTGGAAAAACTTTATTTCAAACAAAGCAAAACGAATTGTTGAAATAAAAATCGGAAAGTTAAAAAGGATTTATAATTCAAAAGAATTTACGTAAAAGAATGTAAATTTCTAAGAACACTCTATTTTTACAAATTATTTTAGCACAGCCACCAAAGTGAAGTGATTCATGATCTGGCAGTACGTTGGCATATATGACAGTAATTATAGTTATTCAACACATATCGGCATTATTTAGTACATTATGCGATCAAAGGCTCGTCCAAATTATGTCATTACGTTTTGTTTTCAATGTTTAAAGTCAGTAGAAGATCCAGCTGACAGTGATATAATTTGCGCCATCTGAATGCGAGAAACCTCAAACACAGAAATGGGCCATACAAGTTCAAATCTAATGCCGAACAAATGTACGCGACAAACGGCCTTTTGTTGTCATTGAAAATTTGTTTTATTCAACATTTGGCATGTTATGACTTCTTGAGGTCTTTTTCACAACACCGAGATAAATTAGTTTGTGTCAGAAGGCTAAATGCTGTTGGCGGCACAAAGGCTGCGACCGACTTTAACCCAGATCTCCCTCCGAGTGAATAAACCGAAAGACATTTGTCACCAGTACTGCAAAAATGATGATTACGAACATGTAGTGTTGTGAACATTGGCGATACTATTCTTTGAAGTGGAAATAAACAAGCTTGTCTCGAGATACGAACACCTCAATAGTGGCAGAAGTGATCATATTACGTGCTAGATCATGTCACATCAATTTGACAAATGTTCTTCCTACAACAGACTACGGTACATAGTTATAATTCTACCTATAATACTCATACTGTTTCGTGTGTTGAATACAATAATAACAATACAAGATAACTAAAACATCCAACACAATACAACATGAAACATGCTTAAATAACATCATTTGTTTGTATTTGGAACAATAAAAGGATAAAATCATAAATAGTATTTACAGTTCTTACAACTTAGGTTTAATATCACATGTCTACTTATTTACCGGATGAGTAGGAAGTCATGTACACAGTAAGTTAATATCAGCTATGAAAACAACTTGCGTTCAACATTGTACAAAGGAACGATGTCAAATACTGGTTTCGCATGATTTATCGTTCATCCGTGGTTTATTAAGGCTTAACAATCTAAATAATAAATAATTCAGCTCAACAGTAAGTACAAATCCTTTTACCCAGATTTTCTGTTAAATATTTGTAAGAATAAACTTTTAACATTCTATTACAGGCCCTGGTACTATGCATCCGAAACCATCTTGACCACAACTTTCCAGTAGAGATTCTACTGTAGTTAAAAATTATTTTCTTAAAAAACATAACCAAACAAATATATTGTCATGTAACAAATTTTGAACAAAATACAAGTTATTTGAACAATTTCAGATAAAAAATTGTCAAGTAAATCGATAATAGCTTCATAACTAGTAAAATTATATAACTAAATAAGGCCTTTTGACAGTAATGCAGTTTGCAGAACATAGTTTCAACATTACACAATTATAAAATGAAGTGAAAGACACAAAACAAATCTATTTATAAAAATGCTGTTTACAATTTTTTTTTTTAATAAAAAAGGCTATGTTGCATTTAATTCTAGATATTTCCATTTTGCCACATTTATTATCACATAACTTTCTTTCACTCGTTTTGAATTGAAATAAAACAAATAGGCCTTGTTAGGTTAACCAACGGCCACATACATTTCATTTAGCCATTTGGAATTGAATAAAACAAATAGGCCTTTTTAGGTTATACAACAGCCACATAACTTTCATTTATCCGTTTTGAATTGAATAAAACAAATGTGCCTTGTTAGGTTATACAACAGCCACATAACTTTCATTTAGCCATTTTGAATTCAATAAAACAAATAAGTCTTGTTAGGTTAACCAACAGCCACATAACTTTCATTTAGCCATTTTGAATTCAATAAAACAAATAAGCCTTGTTAGGTTAACGAACAGCCACGTAACTTTCATTTATCCATTTTGAATTTAATAAAACAATGGATCAGTTGTTTCGATTCATTACCAGTAAGCTGCATGCAAAATAACAATGAACTTTTACATGGTGATAAAACTATATTTATTATTTGTATACACTTGGTAACAATTTGCTTTAAAAATAAGATTTAATAAAATTTGTATGACCGGAAAACTAAACTAGATCAAAATTCGTTATTTGCCCCATAACCTAAATTTGGTTTTTATTTAGCTGGTGAAATACTGAAACAGGATACTGTAGAATATTTTAATGCTGTAGATTATGCTATCTTATCAATCAACAAGATTAATGTTTTCGCTACTCAAATACCATCTGATCTGAACAAATCATAGAATTATGTTTTCTTCTGTACAATAGTATAAAATTAGGTTTAAATAGCTTCTAATAACATTATTTAGTTTTCTATATTATCTTACTTCAGTATATAATAAAATATATATTTGGAGGCAAATAATGGATTTAATATACAAAATATAGTATTTTGTTATATATTCTGTAATCTAACGTGCATTCATTAGATAATTGTATCTCAATTGTAGGCTTAGAGTTTATAAATTTGATATTGTAAAACAAAAAGTAAGGGCTTCATATATCAAAAAGTTTCTTCGTTGGAAAAAGATAATCATAGTTTAGGCGAAACCACAGTTTAAGATACCTTTATAAAACATTCATATTGGCCAAACAGATGGTAGTATTTAATTATTTAAGTCAGTCAACCTTATCGAAAGTTTCATCTGCTGTTCTATACAATTGGCTGCTAAGGAAAAAATAAAAAAATGAGTAAAAACCTGGCTACAAAAATTAGAGCTTTACTTTTTTTTAGAAAATTGATAACTTGCGCAAGTTTGTATAATGTTAAAACATTTTAAATAAAACGTTTGCTGAAATGGAGCTCACAACTAAGTAAAAATATTATAGAAAATGTGCTCCAAAAGTGGTACTCATTTGCAGTGGTTTGACATTTTAAGTTTAAATTATTGTTGTTACTTTTAGGCATATAACAAAAATCTAATTCTGACAATAGTGGGAATTGTATTTTTTGTTAATTATTTAACCAAGTAATAAAAATTACATTTTATCTTTTCTTCAGGGTCAGAAAATACTAGACTTTAATTGAACGAAGTCCATCTTTTACATCGACAAACTCGAATTGTCTCAAAGTGAACATGAAATGGGATCTTATTTCACAAATACTGATTGTTCTTGTAATCCAGTCCCTGCTGTAAAGTACAGGAAAGAAGATTGTTAAGTTGGAGCCGATAGTGCTAGGGCGAAAGTTAAGGCATCGGATTTAACTGAGCTTCCTTATTTTTCCGAGAGACCGGGCTTAATTAATAACAACTTGACCGACTCTACGTTATTGTTTTGATTGGGCTCTTTCATGGTCAGACCCTCGACTGATCCGATACCATAAACGGACTTTTGCAGTGCTCTTTATAATAAACACAGATGTATACATTGGCAGAGGCCTGGTGCTACATCATTCTAAATTAGGCACACGAGGTCTTAAAATAAGTAGTTTAGTATGAAAAATGGGATGGAACGTGTTTGAAATTGATGTCTCATTACATTCATTGTCAAGCAAAGATTGGGTATTTATTTTTCTGTGCCTAGTCCACGAACTACGAAGAATGGAAATAGCCAGATTCTAACCTATAAAATCGAGCCTGAACGAGCATTATCGAATAACCACCATAACTGTTCCACTTCCTCCATCGATGCCGTTTTCCCTTTACTACTCGTTAATATTTACAACTCCTAATATAGTGAAATCTTTTTAATTCAAATTTTTCTTTCAGTTTCTTCAATTCTCTTTCTATCCTACAAGGAAATAATGGTCCTAACAAGAACAAACTCAAATCCGAATGGTGGTTAACTTTTACGCTGGAACAAAAATTGACTGATTTTAACTTCTGGACCCTGTTACATATAGAGTATTAGCAATTTACTATTAAAACTAGTTCTACGTTTTGTGATACCTGTTGTATAAATTAGCAGTTGGCAGTTTTGTACTCATAATTAGGAGTTACTTTTACAAGTGTAGCATAAAACAAATTAATTCAATAGCAGTCTACCCCACTGACACAAAAAATCCATAGAAATAGTTTAGTGAGGTTTGTTTTACATATAACATGTGGCCACAGAAAATCTGTTTTAATTTTCCTTCATATTAAGAAACATTATACTTTACAAGGAAGAAAAAGAAACACGTCTTCCACAATCCCCATATCTGCCCTATATCTTTCTAGACATTTTTATTTCTTATGAATTGAAAAATACAAATATATTGGTGGATTTCAAATATAAACATTTCCAACTATCCAAAGGTCACATAGGATATGAATAATTCATAAAACAAGGTCCACAGCATGATACACTTTATCGGTTTAGTATCTAGACAAAAGTTGATCAAACAAAGACTTCTTATTAGCAACTGTAATGAGTATAAAGCGACACAAGAAAAGAATCAGCTGAGGCAGTTGAAAAAAAAGGACACTTCTTGATAAAAATTGCTACAATAATTTAGTTTACAGTAAACTTAAAGCATTCACAAGTCACCTAAATTCCAACATCGGGAAAGATCTCTGTGACTTTTCACCGGTTTTGGTAGACTGAAGTATAAAAACTACACTCAAGTCTGATCAACTTTTTTGTGAATCACCCAAATATAAGCAGTTTTCAAATTTTGCAGCCTTTAAATGTACAGTTAGGATTCGTGATACAAACGTGATATTGAAAATATTTCTTTCCCAAGATTTTAGTTATAATGAAAATGTTATTTAATTTACCCCATTTCTCAGTTTTACACTATTGCCTTGAGGAAATCTTGCATATTATTGTCCATGTATGTATAAAAAAAGTACTAAAAAATACAGAACATAGGCTAAATCGGTTATAATTCAGGTAATTTCCCAAAGTAACGGGTACAATTATATCAACCACTAGTTTATGCTACGATATTCGGAGAATTTCCTACTGTGATATTCTAAGTTGCTGTTATACATTTTGTTGTTATTTTACTGAGCAGAATTAATTGTTAAGAAATAATTTTATTTAAAGTAATAATATTGACAAACCCAACCTATTGTTTATAGAGAGCGTGATTAGCATGTTTTTTTATAAAATTAAATATGACAAAGCATTAATTAATTTTATTTATATATATTTATAAATCAAAATAAAGAGAAATTCTTATCTCTTAATATACCCTAGAACAAAATTTAAAAAAAACAATAGTAAACATTGGAAAAGTGGACGATCTTTGGTCACATATTATATAATATCTAAAAATTTTACGAACTGAATATATTAAAGAAAGTATGATAGAATAAAGGATAAAATCTACAGTTAAATACATTCAACACAAAATAAGGAAACATAGGTACACTAAGATCACATTAAGGAGAAAAGTACACTGACAGTTGTTAGTGATAGGTGAGGGGGGGGGGAGCATGGCTGACATGTCCTTAATGCCCCATCCATATCCTACTGGCTAGATTGTTTTTTATGATCCCCTCAAGTAACTTTGAGGAAATTCTACAAGGAGTTTTGAGCCAATATCTTGAAAATTTCACTTTTACGTTTAAAGTTTAATACAATATAGTTTTTGCTAATGGTTTTTAAATATTTGGAACTTTTGTTTTCAATTTATTTCTCAATATAAAACGAAAAATTAAAAATAAATTAAAAATTTAGTTAGATATGCTCAGGCGAACGATAAATTAATGGGTTTATTGATAAAACATAAGCAATAAAATTGTATCAGTCGCTTTCGTAGCAAAAGTTTAAGGGTCTTCTTTACCTTGCAAAAAACACAGTGAAAACATACACTTTGTAGTAACAGTTTCGGACATCGTTTTTTAACTTAAAAAGTTATGAAATATCTTAAATTGTTGTTAAAGGCTATGTTCTATTGAGTTCATAATTGAAATAAATCAAACGTAACTTCTTTTAATAAATGGTTTAATTAAGTAAACACTGATTATTTTAAATGCATTTTTAGAGGATTTCAAGCAATAATATCCATATTTTAAGGCCACATGTAAAAAATATAAAGCCTTATTACTAATTTAGAGTTATTTTCCTGATTATTCATTTATCCGAAACACGACATTACGAATGTATGTTGCAATGATCTCCCGGCGCAACTAATCAACCTACAAGTTGTCTCGTCCGCTTGTATATTGGACGGAGCTCAGTGTAGGGAACAGAAAGTGGGCCATTAGCAGATGCTGAGACTTATGGTTTCAGTTCAGCATTGTCCGTCCGACCGCGCCACCACAAGGTCACCAACTGTACTCGGACCAATTTTATTAAAGTCACACTGTATCCTCGGAATTTTCCGCAAGGTGAAGAAGAGCCTTAGAACAGTGTGAATAAAATATTGCAAATACTTAAAGTATTAAGTGAAGGCCAGTATATTTAGAAAAAGATGGCTTAAATTTTATAGAATGATTATCATTGATTTAAATGACATTATAAATCACATAATGAAACTCTATAAACCAAAAATATTTTATAGTAAACATTTCCAGTAGCTTTTTAATTAATGACATTTATGAAATAAACACATAATTTATAACCTAACTTTTAAAATTAACTAATCGTACAGACTTAATCTAACTAATTAATTAACTAATTTGTGAATAATCTATATAATTGTGTTTATAAGAAAAGCATATTTTTTGTTTATTTTAACAATTTTGTTATTCAGAATATTTAAATTTTCAGCTGTTGTAGAATTACACAATTGGAGTTAAACCTTAAATTGGAACAGCTGATTATTTCTATTATGAGAGTTTTTAAGCTGTTGATAGAATATCCCCGCTCTTCCAAACAAGTGCAAGCATCATTTTAAACAATGCTGATGTTACTAATAGCAATAACTACAAGGTGTCTACCTGATCATAACAATTTCTTGACTATTACGGGACTTTTAGGATACCTCAAATAAAATTGGGTGACCTTATTGTCAAGCAAATCCTAACGCCTTATGAAAATATACAGATATGAAAATAAAAATCTTTGAATCATACTGGCTAGATACTTAATAAGAAATTATTTGTTTTATAATACAGAAAACACACCATTAAAAAAATACGAACTAGAACAGTTTGTGAATTCATTCTGATCCATGATTCAAAAGATTCGATTGTCCTCTCTGAACAAGAAGTGCTAGTTTAATAGGTAACAGTTTAAGAACTGGTTTAATATCTATTAAATAGATAAAGAACTGTCATAAACCGATAACAGTTTATTTCACACGTATCGATCAAATGACTAGCTCTACCAAATGA
>JAGFPH010001356.1:148929-160172 GCA_018207615.1 Philaenus spumarius
AGATAAATTGAACTGAATGTTTTCCACACGTTATACATAGGTGATTCGTACAATAAAGTAGAAACTCTGAGGCGCGGGAAATTCAATTTCAGGCAGGGAAAAACAGGTGAACTTTTTTTGAAAAAACAAACCTTGACTTTTGGAACTGGTAGACACCCTGAACTAAAGCTGAAACATATTTATTTGTGGTAATGACGTTGACAAACACAAACGCAACGGTCTTTGAGATTAATATGAAAAGAAATAGAACACTCGCATTCAAAGAGATGAAGGTCTTGAAAATAATCTATACGTTATCAATAACCTTCATTTTTTTTAAACCCACAGCCTCAATTATAATACATTTTCTAGAAAATGTTTGGCAGTTAATTATCGATCATAGTCATTCAATAACTGAGATCATTCGAAGAACAAAAACACATTCTCGTTGTTAATATTTCGTTCATTTTTCTTTATTCTGACTTACAACTACCTTTGTTTATAAGTCTCCAGCTAGATTACATCATTTTGTCTTCGCCTGTGCTATTTAAATGTTGAATTAAACTCCACAAAATGATTCAATTACGTAGATTAAAAACAAACTATTGGTAGTTTATTTCTCTACTATACGAACAAAAATGTACGTTCTTAAACTAAAAACATACTCTTTAACTTTCATTATAACCTGACAAAATAATATTCTATTACAAATAAATATAATATACATTTTTTTCATATTTTGATTTGATTAGAAAACACAATTCATATAAACATTTAAAATTTCATATTAATGCACATTTTCTGATGACTTAAATTACAACCGCTGAACAATTCAATATAATTTAAATGCTAACGTAAAACCAAAATAATATACAATAAAAACATTTGCAATTAATTGATATAACTAAGGTCTAATTTAAAAAGTTGGTAAATTTTGGTAATTTTCCGTTGGTAAATCACAAATACATAAGTTTTTTCTTATGCAATAATTAAAAACTTTTAGTTGCATTTAATATTTTAGTTAGTTTTTATAACTAACAATTTAGTTCAGAACTCATTTTTTTTTATAAATGGCTATTATAGGGTGTGCACAGTTATTTTTATTTTGTTAAATATCTTTGTTTAAATTTTCACAATTTTCTATCAAAATTTTAGTTCCATGCACAATAACATATTTGCAATTTATATTAATTTTCATTAAAAAAAACTTTTAAATTCCCAAATTTTTTGGCAAATGTCCAGATACATTAAGAATTTCCAATGGATCTTAAGTTTCCTTTATTAAAAGAAATGCCCGAATAATTTTAAAAATTTCGCAATTAATCCTGATATTTTTGAATTCTCCAGCACTTATCTGTCAAAAATTTCCTTTTGTATAATAAAACCACGCACAAAATTCAACAATATTAACCCTTTGAAGAGTATGAGTTTAACCGGGAAAGGAGTAATGACGTAGCGGTACGTTTTTTGATGCAACATGAATCAGCTGTTGTTTTATTAATATTGAACGGCAAAGGTTTTATTATGGATGTTTTGTGTTCTTGGGTGTGCGGAGGGGAGTAACAAGTCATCACAACTGATTCGGTAATTTGGTGGGTCACTCTAATCTGATTGGGCAATCGTGATGATTTCTGTCACCGACACAGCTGTTGTAGACTGCAAGCGCTCAGTGGCGTGGGCAGTAACTACATAGTCCTTACTTGTGATAGGTTCTCACAAACATAGTAAAACATAAACCACCCAAAAAACAACTAAGTGGTACCAATTTCAATAACGTAAATTTTTTGATTTTTTGGAGATCACGATATTGAACGCCTTCTTCATGTTTGGACTGATGGATGCATCAACAAAGAAGGTCGCTTTTTTCGATTTCTGGATAGATCTCAACAGATTTTTTAAACCCACCATACTCCAAAAGAAAAAGGACCCGCACTAAGAGCAATTGTACCAAGTGGCGACAAGCATCCCTTACGCCTGACAGGCCGCCACTTTCCACGTCCAAAGCAAGGGACAGAATCGAAGAATTCAAAACCATTGCTATGTTTCTTCAAACACCAAAACTCAAGGGAAAAAACAAAAAGGTACACAGTACTAGACTGTAATGTTGCCCTCTGTGTTCATCCGTGTTTTCGAATACTCAAAAAAAAGAAAAACCTTTAAAAGTGTAATTAATGACTTTTTGTACAATTTCAGACCAAAAATAACTCACTATGTATAAAAGGTATTGATTTTGTAACTAAATATATCTGTTTCCATCAAAATTAGATTTTTTCCTGAGTGTAATTTTTATGTATATGGACCCTACTCCTGCGAGTACTGTTGGTGACGTACCGTTACGTCATTACTCCTGCAAGGGTTAACTCAAAAATGAAATAAAGAAATATTATTCAAATTTTGAAAATCCAGTAAAAATTACTCGATTGCGGATAGTTAAAATCTGTTCACAAATAATTGAACCGCTAAAAAAAGTTTGAAGCGATTTGATTTAAAAAAAAATCATCTTTAATAATATAAATTGTTTATCATATTATTGTATATATAAATAAAATTAATTTATCAAAATTATAAAACAATTAATGCGTTTGAAAAAAAAATATATTTTCACATTAATATTACAATAACCATTCTTGCTTCCTGAACCTAAAACAAGAATCTGAGTTTTAGCTAATAATACAACATTAGCTATGCCTTCATTTTCCTCTTTAGTTAAAACATAAATAACTATATCATCCATAATAGCCAACATTTGTAAAACAAATAACACAAAACATTGAAATTCACCGAGAAAGCCACCATTTTATCATTTTTAATTGCACCGTAGATATTTAAAACTTTTAAAATTTGTGTTTAACAAATAGAAAACTACCAGTATTTGTACATTAGGAAAAGTTTCTTTAAGAAATAAATTAAAATGTATTTACATGAGCTAAATTATACATTTTATTGTATGCATAGGATTTTTTTTATCAATAAACAGTATTGCGAGAGATTTTCTTTTCCTCTGGCTTAATAGTACATTTGGTTCATCCGATTTTGAATATTCAAACAAGAAATAATATATTCAGAATTCAGGAATGTTGCAAATTCGGATTTTTTTTAGTAAATCTATAAACCTATAAAAATACAACTTTTCTATGATGAGAAGATGGACTTTAATACTGAACTTTTCATATAAGTAATACTAGATTATTTGATATTTCAAGTAAAAAGTAATTCGTTAGGACAAATAATATTTCACAATGTGATATTACCTAGTTTGTAGAGTTTAAAAATATTTAATCCTGTACGGGAAACAGATAACAAATTTCCATTTATTCTACCCATGTATACAAACTATACACAATAAAATTATATTCAGAAATACTGTACACTAACATATAATCTCCGTCAAAATAACCGTCCGTAAAAACAACCTTTGTACACACTAATTCTATAAATCCGCGTTACAATTTATCACTTAATTTCACACGAAAACACACTACATAAATAGTTTTAAAATTCTGTATCTTATGATTTGTACATATACTGTCTTAAAATGATTAAAATCTAATCGCGTATATAAATAAAATATATAGATCTCTTGATACACCTCGAAACAAAGTATAATAAAAGATGGACGTATAAAAAGACAAACTGAACGTATTCAGTCAGACAGTTGGGCTTTATAATAAAGCTTTAAATTTTATGTTGAAAATAAGACTAAATGATGGATGAATGGCAGTGCGAAGGATCAGGTACTTGCAGTGCATCAGCTGTTTGTTTATATCAGCTGATGTGTCTAGATCAGCTGGATTGGTGTTTGAAACTGAGCGGCTAAACGCATTTTTCCTGTAAAAAATTTCTAGTTAGTTATTCCACAAAATACATTGCTAAAAATTTCCAAATTACTAGCAGTGGTAAATATCCTATTACTTTAAATGAGCAATTCTTGTATCTATCTGTCGCGGATCTCGAAAACGGCTCTAACGATTTTGATGAAAATTTGTATACAGGGGTTATTTGACGTCAGGAATTGAATGCGATAGGTCTTATGTCTTCAAAAACGCGCATAAATCCTGAAAATTGCGTATAAAATTTAAATTCTGAACTTCTTTTTATACCACCATTTAAGTCACTTAAAAGGCGAATGAATAGGTACAGCTTCTTTTTATACCACCATTCAAGTCACTTAAAAGGCGAATGAATAGGTACAGCTTCTTTTTATACCTCCTTCAAAGTCACTAAATATTCGAATAGATACATTATAGATACAATCCAGATGTTAAAAATACTGATCGATGCTCGTTCACCCAGGCACAAGCGAGCCAAAGATTAGCGAGAGCCTTTAGAGAGTTTTCCAACTGCGAGTGAAGCGAAGCAGCCATCTGAGGTGGGGTTGGGACGTGAAGCATCCAGGGGCAGAGCCCCTAGTGGTATAATATAATATTCCATAGCATAGGACCACTGACTTCTCTTGTTTCGTTGATTAAGCCTTTATCTTGTAAACGAAGGCCCGGCTATTCTTTACTTACTTCTTAACTGGTCGTTCACTTTAAGGATCGTTTTGTACATAAAAAATAAGTCTCATTATTCAAAATAGGTCTCGTGACATTCTAACGAATAATTTGGTATATAGTTCATTACTCTATATGACTTACAGCAATCACTCAAAAACAGTTTTGAATCTATGAAATAAAATCGTAGAGTAGTTGATTGTCCAATTACAATGTTTGTTTATTTACTATAATTATTGTGAATTAGTGAACTGCAGAAAATTTTGTGCTCTATAATATTATTATGTTTACAGAAACTAATTTTGTAAATACAATTTTTTTCTATACATTTTTGAATATGTACAAGTCATTTTTGGAAATTGCTCACGTTTACAATTTCCCACCTATAAAAAATATGTATTATTTTTTAAGTGAAAACTTTTTATAGTCTAGTTTAAAGAACTTTTTTGCACCACTTTGTACAATCGGGATTTATAAAAAAAATTTGTTGTATTTTTTAAAAGCCGTACTTTTGAAACTTCTATTTACAAAAAAATTATTTTCCTGTTTGTAACTAAAAAAAAAAAAAAATGGAGAATAATTTTCAAAAATATTTGTCTACATGGTACATGAATAGTTTGTAAATAGAATAAAATTTGAAAAAAGTTTCCTATTATTTTAAATGAGCAATTCTTGTATCTATCTTTGTATCTGTCGTGGATCTCGAAAACGGCTCTAACGAATTCAAAGAAATTTTGTATTAAGGTGTAGTTTTGATTTTTAAGTACACCCATATATTTGTGTTTCGTGTAAAAACGCAATTTTTTGAGAAAATACAATTTAAAAGTTGAAAAATTTTAACATAGGGTCTTATGGGTTGCCATGTTGGTTACAAAATAACAACGAAATCTATATATATAAAATTCAATGTATGTCCGTCTGTATGTTTGTCCTTTATGCGTTACCAAACCGTCCATCCGATTGCTTTGAAATTTTGCATAGTAACACAAGTTAACCCTGGGAAGGTTTAAGGCCATTTACCGAAGTCCTAGGACATTAGGGCTACGCCCCAGTGGCCCTTAAAGTTTCAATGTTAATCTTATGGAAGGTCAATCTTAAGGAAGAAGAAGAAAGATTTCTTTTGATTTTATCAGGGGCACAAAAAACAGCTGTTCGTATGAAAAGCTTAAAACAGCTGATTTTGATCAACAACTGATTTGGATAAAAAACTGAATATAATTTTAGGTTAGGTAAATCAAGCAATGAGCAGAATCCCATTATAATTTACATCGGCCCTCAGGGATACGAATTACAGGCTTTCAAAGTTTCAAATTAAGCAATAGCGAAACATTGCCGGGTCAGCTAGTAGTAAATAAATCCATCAAAACAGCTGTTTATAAACAAGCCAATTTATACTGTTTTAGCATGTTGGAAATAGAGTGGAATAGAACTGAGATTGAGTATTATCCAAAATCAGCTATTCATTGGATAGTTTTTAATTACTGTTAAAAAACAAGCTAAAGTATACTGTTTTAGCATGTTGGAATTAGAATAAATTGGGCCTGATTTAACAATTTATTTTGTCAAAAATAAGGTAAACTTGGCAAAGATGGATAAATTCTAATAGTCAATTTTGTAATATAGGCCTGGCTCATTTCTGAAACATAGTATTGAGGTTATGTTAATCCTGCAATAATTTTTACTATATTTAGGCCTGGTTTCAAAACTTTATTTGACAGAAGATAGTAGAACTAGGATTAAAATCGTAATGAAAGCCTCTCACGTTTCTAAAGCATGTATTTGAGATTATAATAAATCTTGTAATTACTGTTAATATATTTAAGCCTGGTTTCATAATTTAACAAACCTATGTACAAACGAGCCAAAGATTAGCGAGATTCTTTAGCGAATTTTCCATCTGTGAGCGAAGCGAAGCAGCCATCTGAGGCGGGGTTGGGACGCGAAAATAAATGACAACACTATCTCACAACTAATCACATTTGACAGCTGATACAAAATACAAACTTGAGGCGCCACTGCCTCCACAATAGTTTACGATAATATCAAACTCAAAAGAATTCCTTCGAAATAATGTATAAATAATAACATCATTGTAAAGACCAGGTCTTTCTCATCATTTTACTACAAAGTACTAGTCTATATTTTGTAAACCAAACGTTGGAATTAAAAGGGTTAAGAATGGTTTAGCTAAATTACAAACACCCCCAAACTTACCCTTTAGTAAGCTCTTTGGTTTGGTTAACTTACTTTTATTGTTAACCAAGTACGCACCACCACTGCCTGCGTCCACACTTGAGCAAGATTGTTGCAGTAAATCCACAGCCAAAACACAAACATCATCTGCACTGCTTTCCGTATCCAAAGTCTGGAAATTATCAAACAGTGTTTACCAACAAGTATTACACATTTACCAAGAAAGAGAATAGACGGCCTTACTATGCAAACACAACATTTTTTAGCCTATTTGTTTCAAATTAACTTGGCACAGTGATGTTATGCCGCATTGTCACTATGTTAAAATGCCACGACTGTTAACCCTTTGAGGACCAAGAAGTGATAAAATTTGAAAAAACTATATGTTTCTTTATTTTTGTGATTAACTAAGGTTAACTAAGGTAAAAAATATTTTTTTATTTTTTTTTACTGGTTTTTTTTTAGTAATCATATATATATATATATATATATATATATATAGTAAAATTACGCAAAACAGCCCCAACCGGAAACCAGATATCTAGTCATATCCCGTCAGCTTGGAAGCGAGCCAACCACCGTTTGCTTTACTTCCGCCCTCCTACCCTCAAACCACAGATATGATTAGATATCTGGTCTCCCTAGCCTAGATTCGAACTCGGCATCTTGTGATCAGAAAGACGCTTCGTTACCACTAGACTACGGCTTCATGAAATAAAAATGACAAATTAACAAAACTTCAGTTACTTTACTATCGGTATAAATATTCCGTGTAAAGTAAAAGATAGTTTGTCAGCACCATCTAGGAGTGGTTATTGGAAGTTTGCTTGGTTGCTCTTAAGTTTTAATCTGTCTAATTTGTATGTGTGAGAGGTTTATAATAATAACTTAGATCAGTTCTTATTAAGTTAAGTAGTTAATTTAAAGCAATATGCTAAACTTTTAATACAAAATACTGACAAATGAAAGACTAGAACATGTTTTAAAAAATTGGGGAAATCACACCATATAAATTGTCAATTGAAAGCAAGCACTAGCCAAGCAAGTCCTGCTTTCTGGTGGCATTTGTTGAAACTAGGTGTAGACCTGATGTTTTACAGACCTGCAATGCTATTCTAAAGTACCTCCATGGCTCAACTTGTAGATAAAGCCACTGTTACCTTTTATAAAGGCAGTTAAATTGGGTGGTACTTATAAGTCCCGTCAGGCGACAAAGGGTTAATGTCATATGAAAACGAACATTTAGTAAGTGTTTGACATTGGCAAACAAATGAAACTATAATTCCAGCCCATTCACCAAAATCGGTAGTTCTGGCTAAAAATTATATTACCTTGCATTACTGAAACGCAAATACAGGCCCTGTTAAGCTTGTCTATCAACAGTATACAGGTTGACTATTTTAAGTGTGCCACCATTGGGAAATCAGAAACTTCAAGATTTACAGGAAACTTTAAACGGGGGGGGGGGGGACTTCATCTACTTTTCAGTGGCCATTAAAAATATGAATTTGAAATTTTGCAAATATGCCGCCATTTTCCAATATGGCGGCCAACTTTCGAATTTCTTATGGAAACCCCTATTTTTATGACGGATTTGGATTTTACATGCAATTTTAAGACTTTTTTATTCTTGGTGTTTTTTTGATAAACTTAACCGTTTAGCCGCTAGGAGCGCTGAAAGTTTCAGAAACTCTTATTTCAACAATTATTAAAGAGGCTTATTTTCAATTTGCAAACAATCAAATTTAACTCTAAGTGCAATATGTTTTACAATGGAATGTTAAAAAGCTGTTGCAATTTCATAAATACTTTATTTTATACAAAAAACCTACTTAAATTACTGTTAAAAAATCGCTAACGCAACGACTTTGTATTGTGTAAGAAGATGTATTTATGTGCGCATGCTTGTATTTATGAAGATGGAGGACACTTTGAAAACCTGCTTTAAGTCATAATTAATTAAGTCATCTTGACTGCCCTTTTGTGTCCCAAAACATTTTGGTGCTATGATACAAAGAAGTTTCTTACAATACTAAGTACGCTTTACGATGTAAATCTGTAAAAATAGTGCAGTTGTCATGTAAGCTATTTAGGTACTTTTAACAGAATAGCTTTTAACTTAAAACGAAAAACTAATTAATTAAAATTTATTAAAAAGTAGGTGAAGTGGGCATTTAAAGTTTCCTGTAAATCTTGTCGTTTCTGATTTACCAATGGTGGCACACTTAAAATAGTCACCCTGTATATAGAAACTTGTTGCATTTGACCCTGGATTTGTATATATACTTGATAGCCCATGATACTGATACATGTTGGTACTGAAAACCTAGGGTTGTATCATTCATTTTACATGAATACAAAATCAATAAATTTCTACAAGCTATTTAAAAAAGTTATTGTTATATTATTTTCTCTTCTACACAAATAAATTACTACATATTATGTAAACTCTAAATTACATATTATTATTTTCACAATAAATAAGCCTGAATTCATGTACATCAAACTACCATTTTTTTAGTATTTATTATAAAAGGACAGGAATGAAACTTATATAATTCGAAAGGTACTGTGCCATAAATATATATACAGTACAGTCCCGGTAATTCGAGTCTCGATAATCCGAGGTTCCGTGTAATTCGAGCCACAAATAGCATTGAATGTGACCATGCATTGTGACACATTCTTGCTGCTTGAAGGATACCGATCTTTAAATTTTTGTTTTCCAATGAATCTGTCAAGAGCGTTTGTACAATAAGTCGCCGGTATAAATGCTTAAAATTTTTTATAATGCCCTGATCCATTGGCTGTACAACTAAATTCATGTTCGGGGAGGAGGGGGGAAATAACCGTAACGTTGTTCATATAAGTGGTATAGAGTTATGCACAGTACAAGTGTCAATAAACAATATGATTGTCCCGTTCTGTTTACAAAAGGTTTTGTGGAGATTTAACAACAGATAGAGATTGGGCAGAGCATCAATGACAAACTACAGTATCGGTACCTAGAGAATTCTCGGAAGGCAAAATTCTTGGAAACCGGTACCACGTCTAGAATTTCAATACGTGTACAAACACGTTAGTCCAGCGCCCTTTCTACCAGACAGTGACCTATTTATCCAGCGATTCCTTTAACAGCACAAGATTTTATTTTTAGTGTTGAAAAAAACCTTCCAATTAAAGAAGTTGACTTTGAATTATCCATAATTTTTTTTACATTGATATCATATAAAAGTTCAAGGGACCGAACCGAAACTTCGAATTAACGGTAATTTTGAATTAAAGATGTTCGAATTATCCAAGTTCTACTGTATATACAAAAACAACATCGAAACAAACTTTTCCCGGCACTGCCATATCCCCCCCCCCTGGCGTGACATCGCAGCTCGTAAACGTTGCAGGGTAGTTAAACAAATAACTATTTAAGATTTCTTTAATAAGTACGTTTCTATTTTTTACTGTGTATAAAATTACTTTTTTACATCAGTGTTCAATACAAAATAGTGTATATTTAATAAAACTTAAATTTTTTTCGGAGATACGAGGACTATAAATAGTAGTTTTATCTTAATCTCTACATATTCCGTGTAATTCAAGTTTTTCACAATCCGAGGTACTCTCGGTCCCATTCAACTCGAAATATCGAGACTCTACTGTATATATATATATATATATATATACTAGCTGACCCGTACGGCGTTGCCCGTGGTTGTTGGTATTTTCAGTTTTTTTTTTGACGTAATTGTAATTCTTTTTAAGTGTTCGTTGAATACCTGTGCGTATCCTACTGTGGTCATGGAAAAAAGTCTACGCTATTTAGGAAAGCACTGAAAATTGTATTCCTGTAAACTACTATCTAACATGAAAAAGCTTTAAATATATCGTTTTAATTTATAGTTTTTACTAAGTTTGACTTTCACTTAATTTCATTGACAATGTTGGGAGCACCAACGGCCTTAGAGGAAGCTACGTACCAAATTTCATTCCAATTCGTTCTTATAGGGATTTTTAGTAACTTTGACCCCCTCTCCAAACCACCCTAAAATTTCGAATTTCTTTTAACCCTTTCTTAGCGAGGGTTTAAATTAGTTGGGGGTCGTAGAAAAGATATTTGTGGGCCATTCCATGAAAAGTGAGCCTTGGGTGGAAAAAATAAAATTAATTTATATTAATGTTTTCTTACTTTTTTGTAACCTAAAAGATGTGGAAAAAGTCATCCAGAAATTATTTTTTTCCAAAAAAAAAATTTTAAGGATAAATTAAACCTTTATGTTTCCTTTATAAATCCACAGCACTTTGGTATAATTTTTTTCTTTCAGGTTAGTATTTTTTTTTCACAGAAATCAGCTGATTGTTAATTGTTATTGGCTGTATGTTTGAAGAAGAGATCTTGTACTACACACTTTGCATTTTCAATATATTTTTAGGTAATTTGTTTACGATTTATTAGCGACTAAAGAAAATTATACACTAATGTCCCACCCGTGACAGGAAAAGACGGAAAAGTTAAAATTGTATCTATATTTGGTTTAGGGTTATGTTCAAAATTTGCAAAAGTTACTTCTAGAATAAAATTAG
>JAGFPH010001356.1:165172-183546 GCA_018207615.1 Philaenus spumarius
CTCACTCACTACTCGCATTCATACTCTGGCCGGACACACTTACTAGACTAGACTACTGATTACGACAGGTGTTTGTTATCTGTTAAAAAGTATTTTCTGTAAGTCGAAAAGAGACATCTAGAATAAATATAGAAAAATATACAGTAGTTCAAATTAAAGGATTTATGAAAGTAGGCCTATATACAGGTTCTTTGGCCATACATTATTCAATAACACCAGGGTATGAATAATATTACCCTATAACGTTAGTTATTTGTTTTAAATAAAACTTATATTTTAATACATGAAAACGAGAAATAAATAAAAAATGAATAGTGCAAAATACCATTTATTTAAAGTAAGCCTGAGGTGTAAAAAATAAAAATAAAATATAATATAGTTCAATAAGTTGCATGTCAAGGTGAAAAGTTCTACTTTAATAATATGTTTAACATTTTTAGCAAATTTTGATATTTGTAATTAGTTTAATTAAGTTCTTTGTTCTGTGAGTATCAACAGCTATCCTCCGGAAATGTTTTTTCTGTGAACTTAGCAGCACTGCAATAAATATGAAACAGCTGATCTAGTGATTGAAGTTGCTACAGAAGATAGCTGAAAGACTTCTCTAACTATTAATGCCATAATTTAAGATAATATATTGTCTTTTCATTTGTAATTTGCCTTTAAACTTAAGTAATACGTGATGTGACACCCGTTACATTTTGTTTACAAAAGTTAGTATTACAAAATAAACAAACACCTTAGGAAAATACTTTTACTGTAAAAGTAAGAGGTTTTGTTTCCCTAATGTTTTGGTATTATTATTTTAATTTTAGTTTTATAATTTAATGAGTAATTCGCGTAACGGGTGTTACATAATTTAATGTATCGGGTGTTACAATTCAACACAACTCACAACCATTCAGTGTTTAGTATATTTATATTCATTTTAAGTAGAATTTAAATACATAGCCCTATTGAGAGTTTATTAATTTTGGTAGCAACACTTAAAAAGTTAAGAATGATATGTTATTTTAAATAAAATTGAACACGATAACACCTTCAAATTTCATACTGCGAATTTCCTATTTGTAATTCCAGAATCAATCTTTTAACATATTTACTGGGCAATGAATGTTAGGCGTATCAAATGATTTTATTTATCTTTAAAGTTTTATTTCTATTACACCTCATAAATTTTTTTCTCACGATAAAATGATGAGCGACGTTGTAAAGTGTCAGCAGCATTTGCAAAAAGCCAGAGAGTGAGATAAAAAAAGAAGAGAAGAGAACAATACAAAAAGAAGAACAACTTGAAAAGATCCAAAGCAGAGTAAAAAAATGTAGGGAGAAAAATAAGAAGCGCAATTATCATCAATAACTCAGATTTCGCTGGGATATTATTACATATCATATTCTGAGAGATGACAAATTTAAGAATATTTTTGGCAAATTACAACAACCTACAGTAGCCCAAAAGACATTTTACAATTCTTTACGAGTTTCCACTAGCAGTTGATATTTTTGAAAAATGAATGAGTTTATGAAGTTCCAAATTGTTAATTCTAGAATTTGATTTAGCGATTATTTTGTTTTTATTTCAAGTTTTAGGCCTATTCTATTAATTCTTGATAGTGGCATATATAAGACTGATCTTTAGTAAGTCTAATTCATAATAGGCCCTAAGGCATGGTATAAAAAGTACTGAACTATATCCATGTAATGTATTAAGTTTATATATTTGTTAAATATAAGTTTTTTAAGAAATATAAGTTTTTATTTCTTATAGTGATCAAAGAAACCTCAATTATACTTCTGGTTGTTATTTGACACCTTATTATTATATAATATATGTTAAAAATCTTAATTTTAGCAACAGCGTAACACCCGTTACATTTTAATGTAACACCCGTTACACAAGATTTAATTTTATGTTTAAAAAAATTGAATGCCAATATCAATTTGAATTACAGTTCCATTACATACATTTACTGTGGAATAACTCATATTTTTTTCAAAATTTTACAGTTTTAAAATTCACAGAGTTTTAAGAACATTTACATGAAGTTCAACTTCACTATCTATTTTCAGTAACACCCGTTACACTCCTTTTTTCTATATTTTAGGCTAAGCCTGAAAGCCGAAGTTGCTTTTTAGATTTTGTTGTTCCTCGGCGATCCATAGAGAAAACAAATGTTAAACGAAATAACGTTCTCAATAACAATAATTACAAGACGACGCAATAGTACAACAAATAAGAATCACGGGAGAGCACATGGATGGAAGCGCGGGAAACCGTCATCCAACTGTATACAAGCAACATCTGAGACGCGTGGTGGGGGGATAGGTGGCGTGAGTGAGTCACAGCGGCACTGCACCTGCTTCATGTCACTCTCACGTTTGTTCTCATTACTGTAAATGTATAAACAACGATACCAACTAAACCAGCTAGGCGATTTTAAAAATTAAAAGTGTAAAATTAATTAAAAATTATTGTCTTCAAAATGACTACCTGCGATTTGCATTTTTCGTTTTGTAACACAATTATTTTATTATTGTTTTTTAAACCAGCAACTTAATTAAAATTTAGCTTCATTGGCGTGAATTCTAATCTTATTCCGTTCACAAATCAGTTTTGCAAATGAACATCGGACGAAAATTCCACCAATAAACACCAATACAAAATGGCTCCATTTTGGTGCTGCGCCGTGGTGGCAGAATTTGGAACTAATCCTGGGATGTTTAGCCTTAAGCTTGTCTATCAACAGTATACAGGTTGACTATTTTAAGTGTGCCACCGTTGGTAAATCAGAAACGACAAGATTTACAGGAAACTTTAAATGGGGGACTTCACCTACTTTTTAGTGGCAATTAAAAATATGAATTTGAAATTTCGCAAATATGCCGCCATTTTCCAATATGGCGGCCAACTTTCAAATTTCTTATGGAAACTTCTATTTTTTATGACGGATTTGGATTTTACATGCAATTTTAAGACTTTTTTATTCTTGGTGTTTTTTTTTTTTATAAACTTAACCGTTTAGCCGCTAGGAGCGCTGAAAGTTTCAGAAACTCTTACAAAAGTTAAAGGAGGGGCATGGGACTTTTAAGACACCTGGTATATTTAGTGAACAAGAAACCAGCACTACAATTAAAAGTCATGAATAATTATTTACATTTTAAAATTTTCACAAAATTCTTTAAAAATAATTTCCAGATGCATTCAGATGACATACCTAAGCCTCGGAATTGATTTCCGGACTCATAGACATCGAAAAAGAGCGAAACCCCGATTGTGTGAATTTAAGGTTTTCCCCAATTTTGCTTTATGAGTTGACAAAATTTCAAAATCAGCTCAATTTAGAAAAATTTAGAAATAACCGTAACGTTGTTAATATAAGTGGGATAGAGTTATGCGCAGTACAAGTGTCAATAAACAATATGATTGTTACAATAGGTAATCTAGAGCACCAGATATGCTTAAATGACTGTTTTTGTGGTTTAACTCACCGCCAGCAATCCTTTTTGAAGTAATCCTTCTGTTTACATATGTATCACGACACGTGTTTCGAATAATATGTCCGAAACACGTGTCGTGATACATATGTAAACAGAAGGATTACTTCAAAAAGGATTGCTGGAGGTGAGTTAAACCACAAAAACAATATGATTGTTCTGTTCTGTTTACAAAAGGTTTTGTGGAGATTTAACAACGACAGAGATTGGGCAGAGCATCAATGACAAACTACAGTATCGGTACCTAGAGAATTCTCGGAAGGCAAAATTCTTGGAAACCGGTACCACGTCTAGAATTTCAATACATGTACAAACACTTTAGTCCTGCCCCCTATGTCCAGCCCCCTTTCTACCAGACAGTGACCTATTTATCCAGCGATCCCTTTCACAGCACAAGATTTTATTTTTAGTGTTGAAAAAAAACTTCGAATTAAAGAAGTTGACTTTGAATTATCCATAATTTTTTTACATTGATGTCATATAAAGTTCAAGGGACCGAACCAAAACTTCGAATTAACGGTAATTTCGAATTAAAGATGTTCGAATTATCCAAGTTCTACTGTGTATGCAAAAACAAAATCGAAACAAACTTTTTTCGGCACTAACGTATCCTTCTGGCGTGACATCGCAGCTCGTAAACGTTGCAGGGTAGTTAAACAAATAACTATTTAAGATTTCTTAATAAGTAAGTTTCTATTTTTTACGGTGTATAAAATTACTTTTTTACTTCAGTGTTCAATACAAAATAGTGTAAATAGATGTTCAATGAGTACAGTGGTGAATTTAAACAATAAGAAACACTAAAGCCCCAATCACAAGTTCGGCGAATAAAACTACACAAATAAACTGAAATACATTTATTGATATAGCTATTCTAATAGTGTATATTTAATAAAAGTTAAAATTTTTCGGAGATACGAGGACTATAAATAGTAGTTTTATCTTAACCTCTACATATTCCGTGTAATTCAAGTTTTTCACAATCCGAGGTACTCTCGGTCCCATTCAACTCGAAATATCGAGACTATATATATATATGTGTTCATATTTTACATCCAACTTGGACCAAATCTGGTACACACATTAATTTTCTAAGTCGTTTGGACGAGTTCGTTAGCCAAAAAATAAAAAAACCGAAGCACTTTTTTGACTGATAGTAAACATTTTTTGAGATTTTTCGTAATAGTATGGATCTCAAACAAATTCTACTAATTCATTTCGTACACCCAGATAGCAATATTCAGCGCCTTCGTGAGAAGACCAATGTCCGAAATAGATTTTTGAAACCCTAAAACAAATAAACTTAATTTTGGAAATTCGCTCAACTTTTATGCAGTGATCGAATTATTTAAAATATTCCGTTTTATTTTATCCTTAAAATATCTTATATCCTGGGAGTTTATTATAAAATATTAACCATAAATTTATAATAGGACTTTCTGTCCCGTAATGTAGCTGAGATTAAAAGAGTTATTTTCCATTATATATTTATTTTTGTGAATCCAGACCAAAACTTTGTATATATAGATCCCTGACAAAGTAAAACAATGCAATTGAATTGTTTAAAACATGTCTATAACTTTTCCTGTTACTCAGATTGATCATGACTCTTGTAATTTTTTTTAGTAAGAAAATCCTCTTAATACCAGCCGTATTAATATATATATATATATATATATATTATGCATGACACACCATTTTACATGCATCCATAGTTCCTTAAAATGAAAAAAAAATAGAGATCGTTAATCATTGTTTTTTTTTATATATATATAATATAAAAGAAAAAAAGTAGGCTAAAAAATATTCTCAAGTTGTTTTTTAAAGCGAGCACTTTTTAAAAGTACGCTTCTTTTTTAATACTTTTAGACTTTTAACATACTGCTCAAAATATCCTCAAGAAAAAAAAACTGATTCAACAGCTCGTATCGGTTTTTGCATATTCGGGGGCTCAATGACCGTAGGAAACCTGATAGGACTCACCTGCTGCTCTTGTTTACTGGTGAGCAATTGTGGCAACGGTAGCTCGGAAGGGTCGGGCGCTTTTATGTGCGGCATACAAGGCAACTGTGCAGAAGATGTCCTGGTCAAGTCTGGTTGCGTCACGTTTGCCTGAAAACATTAAATTAACTTTGAAAGGGATGGCAAGTTAGTTGCAATTAATTAAAAAGCACTGTTTCTTTAAACCCACCACTAACAACTATAGAAGTGTGATGTACTGGCTAATGTTATATAAAACAATTTTCCTCAACCATTTTCCTCATCTTGTTTAAAAATGGCGCCCATTTACAATCTTTGACACAATTATAACTGTAAACATTACAAAAAAACTAACAAGTACAAACAAAATTTAACTTACTTTTCTTGCAACAAATAATAATAATAAAATATCAACGAAGAAAAATAATAGGTGAAGAAATCAATAGGTGAAAAGCACCTAGAACCTTAATGTACATTCAAATCTATACTAACATTATGAAGAGGTAAAATTTGTTTGTATTTACGGGGTAATCTCTGGAACTACTGAACCGATTGAAAAAATAGTTTTACCAATAAAAAGCTTCACTATCCCTGAGTAACATAGGCTATAATTCATTTTGATGAAAAACATTTTTATTTCAATACTTGTAAATTTAGTCCGAAAAAATTCTTCAGTTTGGCCTAGTCTGACGAACCAACACATATTTCTTGAATGTATTTATATTCATTACTATAGCAACCGACTGAATAAAATAACAGATAAAAAAGTTGATTTCAAACTTTGAATTAGATATTATTTAAATTTGAAGCAATTATTTAAATTTCTAACTTTTATTAAAGTGTACCTGAGCCTTGCTGGTTCTTTTAACCTTTATTATAACTGCTGTTATAAAATATATGAAATAATTTGATTTGAACATTTAACATTATTTACCATCTTAGCTTTGAGTTATCTATACTAATATTATAAAGAAGTAAAGTTTGTTTTTTTGTTTGTTTGTATATAGGGGATAATCTCTGGCACTACTGAACCGATTGAAAAAATAGTTTTATTAATAAAAAGCTACACTATCCCTGAGTAACATAGGCTATAATTCATTTCGATAAAAACCTTTTTTTATTTCAATATTTGTAAATTTAGTCGGAAAAAATTCTTAGGTTAGGCCTAGAATGATAAACCAACACACATGTATTTACATTTATTACCATGTAGCAACCAATTGAATATAGCTGTTTGCGCCAATATTTCCATTAACAGTTGATTTCAAAATTTGAAGCAATTATTTTTGTATTTGTAGCTTTTAGTTAAGGGTTTTAAAGTATAGACCTGAGCCTTGCTGGTTCTTTTACCCATTATTATAACTGCTGTTATAAAATATAAGAAATAATTTGATTTGAACATTTAACATTATTTACCATCTTAGTTTTGAGGTTATTATTAATACTACACCTTTATTATAAATAAAACATAACATATGATTTTAGAAAGTTCTGTTGGGGGTTGGCAGGGGTCTCCCCTAGTTATTAATAATATTATAAAGAGGTAAAATTTGTTTGTTTATGTGTTTGTATGTAGGGGGTAATCTCGGGAACTACTGAACCGATTGAAAAAATAATTAAAACTATAATTTAACACTTTTAATTCACATTTCTAATACAGTATATAAACAGAATACACAAATTTAATAGAAAATTAAATTATACAACCAGTATTATTTGCATTGACAAAATATTAAAAATACAGCGACTTTACAAAAAAATGCAATGTAGAGTCCAACGTTTAACAGTAGGCCTAGTGTCAATGCAGTAGGCCGAGTCAAATGCAATAGTAGGCCTAGTGTTCAATATTAAAGCGATAACAATACGTAACAATATAATATAGATGAATAACAATAACAAAAATGGTAACTAAATTCACAATGGCAATGAACATTCCACAAAACAGAACGATACAGTTAGTAGACCGATAGCACAACATTAAAGTTTGTCAAATGAGGGGAGTTAAATGAGACGTGAGACAATTAATTACTAGAGCTAGGCGATGAGCGCAGCTATAGTATTGCACAGTATGATGCTTAAACTATTGGACGCGGTACAATCGGCGACAACACAAAATAGACACTTTCGGCTCATTTTATCATACACTTTTCATTTTTTGAATTTTCTATTTTTTTTTATTTTTCTTTGAAGGCGTCGGATAACACGGAATGTCGGATGAGCAAAGGTCGGATAAACGCAGGGCTATATAATACAAGGGCTGGTCCACTTCTTTGATGTTGACCCCCTCCTATGTGACGTCACTCTGGTACCATGACAAGCCGTGTAAGCACGGTTCGCCTTAGCTCTCACGTGTTATTTGATATAACGTTGCAGATGATAATTCTTTAAAAAATTATGCAATACACACAACCACCTAAATTATATATTTACCAAATTTGGTTAATATTGAGTAATTATTTTGTTCAGTACAAGTGTTTAAAGAAGGTATATAATTCCGTGAGATTTTCGCCTTTAAGGCTAATTTTCTCGAAGAGGCATTCCACGAATTTCTTTAAAAAATTATACAAAATCACCTAAGTTAGAGAATTTGGTTAATATTGAGCAATTATTTTTTTTCGGTACAAGTGTTTAAAGGAAGTATTTAATTCCGTGAGGTTTTCGCATTTTGGTGCACATTCAAGGCTAATTTTCTCGAAGAGGCATTCCATGAATTTCTTTAAAAAGTTATACAATACCTAAATTATATGTTTAGCAAGTTTGGTCAATATTGAGCAATTATTTTCCTCAGTACACGTTTTTAAAGAAGGTATATAATTCCGCGAGATTTTCGCCTTTTGACCCATTCAATGCAAATTTTCCTAAGAGGCATTCCATGAATTTCTTTAAAAAACTATACAATACACACAATTACCTAAATTATATGTTTAGCAAGGTATTTATTTATTTAATGTTACGTTGTAGACGAGATTACTTTATGAAATGTTACCAAGATTATCAAGTAGGCTAATATTGTCTGCAGCGTTACATGAATATTCCAAGAAACAGCTTTACTAACAAAATACATTAAAACAAACATTTTCAGAATGATGAGATATAAATAACTAAATGTATAATATATAAATAATAATAAGATTTAAACTTAGAGTACCGGTAATTATTGATAACTCAAAATTTAAAAACAAAAATTTTTAAGTAATCAGCTTCAAATTAAAATAAACATTAACAAATATTATTTATTTAATGTAAGAGCTGCAAGCCAGATTACTTTATGTTAAAAAGTTACCAAGATCCTCAAGTAATTTCTTCTTCAGCTTTAAGTTAAAATGTTTTAAAAAAATCTTTACTAGCAAAATGCACTTAAAATTGTCAGAATAATTAGATATAAATAAATATATAATATACAAATAATTATAATCAAATTTAAACCTAGAGTAATAAAATTATTGATGACAAAAATAAAACATAATTTTATGTTAAACTTCTAGACTAAATTAAATTTCTCAGTATCAATTTAAATTTAAATAGTTCAATTGTTTAAATTAAATATTAAATTAACTATTCCCTAAGGCCTAGGAAAGGAAAATGTCTATAAAGCAGTTTTTTTAAATATTTTATTTCAGCAGTAATTATTATGTCATGTGCATATCTGCAAATAAACTACTCACTATGAGTAAGTATTTATAACTTTTATGTGTTTTATTTTATAAGTATTACACTTGTTTTATTAAACTGCAGTATGACATTCAAGTTTTTGTGGTTTATTATAATAAATACAAATATTTTCAATAATGTGGCACATTTTGTTCAATTTCATATTTAGTTTTCAGAAATGTTTCAGAGAATCAAATTAAAAGTATGCTAACATTAGTACACTACATCGGTTTATTACCTACGAATTAGTTAGTTTTATTGTAACCCTGTCTTCTGCTTATATCTTTAGACTAATTATTGTTTACAATCTATTTATTGCTTTGTGTAGTGTCAATACTAAAACTAAAGAAGAGCGCATCATAAAAATGTTACAGCTTTGCTAAGAAATTGAAATTATTGTAGCAGAAATACTTATAAGAAGAGTTGGGAATGGAGCAGGTGTTACCAAAGTGACGTCATCACAGTGGCAGTGGCGGGAACGCTTTCCTTGGCGGACTGGTCCAGCCCTTGTATTCTATAGCCCTGGGATAAACGAGAATGTACTGTAATATGTGTAAGTTAATTTTGCACCTTGAGTTTTAGTTATGATAATATGAAACATTTCTTCAGGATATTGTGCTAAAAAATGAGAGAAAACAGTATATGTTGCCTTTTAGTGTTTAGATTCTTTAAGTTCAGTTGACTGAACTTACACCTCATTTCTTACAATTTCCTCAATCGTAAAATTTTAAATTTTACCAGAATAAACTGTGCTCAAATTTGAGAACCACTCCATTTGGTAACTTAAAAATAGGCTACTTCTTACCATTTCAACATACTACTGAAGTGTTATGAAAAAAAACTGCTTTAACAGCTAGTGTTTCGGCAAACTGAATCAAAGACAGACCTCTCAGTTTTTTTTTTTTTGCATCATCAGGGGTTCAATGATAGGAAACAATTTTGTAAAGAAAAGTATACCGATGTAGTTATAAAGTACAGTATTCTAAGTTGATAGGTTTACTGTTTTACCATAGGTCCCACAGTTCTGCCAACAAGCCCTTGCAATAGATTCACCTGTGCAGTTGTGAGGGTGTTTGAAGCATTGGAATCCCGACTACCTGAATCCGAGCTGCTAGAATCTGTAACAACACAATCACATTTTAAGAGTAAAGTTCACAAAAATCGACCTTACAACTCACAGCCTCTCTCCATTTGAGGGCTACAAGTTAAAAACCTTAGGTAATCAAAATAATAATAAAGGCTTTATTTTTTACGGTGATGTTAGAACTATCAGGCCCTGTACCATTTTACCAGAAGAAACAAAATATTTTTTTAAAAATAAGAAAAAAACAACAATAGTAATCCATAAAAAACATACTAACAAAACCAATACCTGAAAGCCTATTTAAACTGTACATGATCTTTAATACTTTTCAATTTTTGCAATGACTTCCAAATACAGTAAAACCTCATTAATCCGGACCCCATTATGACGGACGGACTTCGCTTAATACGGACAGCCAGTTGACTGCAGGTTATAAAGATTACATTCAGCTAAATTTGGAATAAGCTATATCATATTGTATGTGAGTACTCACGTCAGTTAATCCTTTTTGTTTTTTCTCTTAATAAAACAATTGCAATTTCGCCATTTCGGGCATGAAATACCCACCATCAGGTTTTATAAATATATCACATAACACAGGAACATAAAAAACACACGTATATTTCACTCCGTGTGGAGATCGTTAAAGTCAAACACGCACTTTTTTATTTCGAGCATTGGTGTGCACACCGCATCAGTTGTTTAAGATGTATACAATTTAAGTCAAACCTATTGTATGATATGCTAATCACAAGACAAGGGAGGGGGACACGGTCCAATACTCGTTGCATAACCTAACTTCAATCAGTACCATCTGATTATTATCCTTCATCCGATTGTTTTGACAGTTACACTATCCGATAGGGAATCAAAAGGGCTACAAAAAAGGTGCCTTGACATTTCTTGTTAAAATGTACAGGTTTTGAGTAATTTAGGTTTGAAATTTTCAAACAGCCGCCATTTTGAAACTCATGACTGGATTTAATCGCTTAGTTTTCTTGAGATATATCGTTGTTGGGTTAAACTTCGTGCCAAGTTTGAACTCAATCAATCAAACCGTTCTCTAGATACGAATTATTTTGCACCAAAAACAAAATGGCGGATATCTCTAAAACAAAGCGTTTTCGAACCTTTGTTTATATGAACTTTTTTGTATGAGGAATCATATCCCAAAGTCCTGAAAGGTTTTTTTTAAACACCCTGTATATGGAAAAGATCATTATTTTTCAATATTGGAATGTTTAAGAAGTTTACAAAATAGAACTTTACTGTGCAAATAAATAGATTAGAATTATGGCTATGGTAATTAACTTACTGTATGATAAAAAAAGTTATTTATATTCTGATGTCCTTACTATATTTTAATAATTTTGAGAGAAATAAAGTAAATCCAAAGTGGAGAGATGTCAAGAGCACTTTTCCCCATGCTTTTGTATCTAGAGAGAGTTAAACTATTGCACATGAATAGCAGAGTACAATTAGCATTAGAGCGCTTGGGTTGAACAATCACTTACCAGAGTCCGTAGTAGTAGTTGTACTATATAAAGCCTTAGTATTGTCTTGACTAGGAGACAATTTAGATACAGATGATGGAAGGATAATTCCTGCTGCTGTAAAACAATAGAAATAATTCAAATTATGAAACGTGGTTCAATATAATAACACACTGCATAACCGACAGTGCTAATGAATGAGGGCTAAAAAGTGATGTGTTGTGATCAAAACAACATTTAATCCTCCATCGGGTGCTACTGGAGGTTACCTATCATTTTCCTAATAAAATGTGGAAGGGTGCGCTCATCTGTCTCGTTATCTGCCCCACTTTATTAGGCTGAGTTTTTGATGGGACTAGCTTCCCAGTGCAGTGCCATGAGCGACAGTGAATATGGGGGTAAATTCCACGAGCGACAGAACGCGCTTTCTGAAACAGTGTTTTCTGTGCAGTCATTTTTATTAGTTTGTATGACTATTTCATTGTTTTATACTGGTGTATGTATATTATTGTGTATGAAATATTTTGGTTCTCTATTGTAAGATTGTTGAATTAAGGTAAAATAAAGAAATAAAAAGTGTTCAACTAAAGCTTCACGATTAAAAGTAAAGGGTAGGGAAAATGCATAAAAGACATGAGTCGGTTCAATATTTTGATAAAAGGCAGTTAACTTTTTTTTTAATTTTAAAAGTTAATTTCAGTATTAATTTGAATAAATGTAAAAGGCAGACAAGTATTAAAATTAATTATTGTATTCAATCTATATGTGAGTTTAAAAATAGACAGTTTATGCACTGACTTTAAGACGCGGAAAGTATACGAGTTTCGAGACGCATTTAGAAAAGTAACATCCACACCAGTCTAGACGAGATAAGAAGCGAACACCTGCAAGCTAATTCCAGGAAAAATGGTCTACGTGATTTTCCACATGCAAGATCCAGTAAGAACGCATAGCTAGCAACCAAAAGAATCTGACGCAATTTCGAACATCTGTGTGTCGTCAGACGTTTCTGATTGGTGGAGAGAAAATAGACGCCGGCTGGATGTAGCGGTGGCAGATGAACGCTAACGGCACTTATCAACGAGAGTCCAAGCGGTGAACATCGCTTGAAGTGTTGCGCGTTGCGCATTAATTAACAGTTTAAATATGTAACATTTATTATTAATCTACAAAGTCGTAAAGGGTGTTTTGAGTGAGTTATTGAAGAACTAATTTGAATTTTTACGAGAGTTAAAAATTATTATCGACAATGGTGTGTGTTGCGATCGGCGAACTTTTCAAGTTTCTTAAATAATGTGATAGTAAATCGAACATGAACTAGGCTACGAAAGTGTTGCGCATGCGAGTGGGTTTTTCTTTTTTTAAATTAATTAGTTTATGTGTCTGCCTTTTGGTAAGTATTAAATATCTATATGTACCATATATTTTTTAATTCAAATTGATTTATGTTATTTGTTTGACTACATTTATTTGTTTTTGTCGAAATGACTTATAAGGTTGTAAATTTTTTGTAACTTGATATAAAAAGAAACATGCAGGGCTAAAGCGGCCAATAAAAAAATCAGTTGTTGTGTGAACCATTATAGTTTAATTTCATTATCCTATATTCCAGCGTGTACTTGTTCAGGAACCTCAAGATCCTGAGTTGTAAGTTGTAAAAAGACAACAGGTAAAGAAAACTAGTATAGGCTTAACCTAAATACAATATTTTATTTATTTTTTAACAAGTTATATTAAATTCATTTTATATTTTATTTTTATAACGCCTAACGTTATACTATTCAAATTTTATATAGGTATATTTTTAATACTATCATATATATATATATTATAAACTGTATATATTAATGTAGTTCATTAAAGAATTATTGTTAGTTCAAATAACAATATTTGTGAAAATGGGTGAAAATATAATTGCAAGGTTTTTACTCGGTGATAAGACAGAGGAAAATCAACAGCAAGAAAAGCATTTGGACACATTTTTATTGTTTTTTTTTAAAGAGAAGAAAAGGAGAAGGGGGAAAGGATGGATCTGAAGGATTATTATTTATTATCATATAAATTATTGCCATAATTTTATTTACTATTTTTAAATATGTTAAATAAATTTCCCTGCAATTGAGACACGTATTATAATGTCTATAATAAATTTTTCATTACATAGGCTATATTGTTTTGTCAATATTATTATTTTTAAAAGTGTTAACATTTTTATATATATATTTTTAAGTCTGTAACCAAATATTCATTGTTTGTAATAATATAACAAATATAAAAATGAATTTCGTGTTTTTTCAAGATCATGGTGGCAATCCCCAGATGTGCTCGATCGTGTTTTAAAACGAATGCGCCAGATGAAGGGTTAAAAATAAAATAAAATATAGAATTTGGGTTTGACTGAAGCGCCAAGTGTTCCATTTGACCTGAAAAAACGTAACTAAAAACACCAAATATACACCGCAAATTTATGTTGAAAAAAGGATTCTGTAAGTTGTTTAAAAAATAAAATAAATTTTTTTTTTAAACACTTAGTTTTTCAGATAAACGGGATTTTGTGTTTTTTTAGAAAATAATTTAAAATTTCAGAAAGGTTAACAGAGTGAGATGAAACTTAACATGGTATTTAATAAGAGAAAGGCTACTTAGATTAATTTTTATATCAATACTAGTTATTGCTTGATTTTAGTATATAAATATTAACTTAGATTAAACTAACAAGCACAATTTACTGAGTGATATGGTGATATTCTTCCAAATCTTATAAGTAATTTTAATCCAATGCTAGTTGACCTAAGGGAGGTTAGCTTGGTCTTTGACTGTGATATATGGACAAACAATAGTGATCCTACAACAGTTCTATTCTTTTCCTTTCAAGGCACAGACAGACTGCTAAACCTTACCTTGTATTTCCTTGTTAAATATCAATATTTGTTTATTTCCTTTGCCCCGTATCAGCACTGTATGTGGTATTGCTTGCAGTAGAGTGATAATGTTTTTATATCCGTACTGAGTGGGTTGTACGGCAGTGCCTAGAGTTCTTAGATACATCGCTTCAAACGAGCCGACAGCAAGACGACCTTCGCTCATAGACAACAGCCTGTACACATCACGTGCGAACAACTGTAGACTTGTCAGTTGTACGGTCACCTCTCCTGCTTTGTCCCGACTAACCTGTAAAATAAGAACAAGTGTCACAAGGTTTTGCAGTTAAACACCTGATCAACTCTCATAAAAGCGAGTGTAATAATATGCTATATGATCGGCTTCGAGGTTAGAAATCGTTTAAAATGTATGTATTTTTACATTCATTCTTGACAAGGATTACATCTGTAAAAGCGAATGTACGACTGTACAACCATATGAGCTTAGAAAAAAGTATTTATTTCGAAACCACAGACAGACACTTCAATTTTATTTATATGAATAGATTTCTTATGTTGTGCAATAACCTTTGATTTGTATTCTTCCATGTATATGTTTTTTTAAGTATTGTTTAATAAAATTTTTAATAAGTTCTTAAAAAGTGATTCATAAGCTATCATATTCCTATACCTAATCATCATACACGAAGTACAGCAGCCTCAATCTTGGAGCGTGTCTGAGGGGAGTAGGTAAAACTATAAGAAAGTGAGACGCAGTCCGTTACGGACTTGTAACTTTCTCATGTAAATGTAATTTGTGAAACTAGTTTTCGTGGAATTGGTTGTACCGTCAAGGCAGGTTTGGGGAGAAATAGAAGGGATGACACACCCTTCAGGCCAGACACATTCCTAGTCTGAGGATACTGTACCTATCAGCTTGATGAAAACACACTGGAGATCTCCAAGCAGTTTACATTGCTGTGATCAAACAATTAAATTTATTTCTTTACTAACCAATAATTATAGTTTAGTTTGACGTATACAAATAAATTATGGACAACACATATCAAATCTAATGAATTATAACTATATTAAAACACTTACTTTAACAGTATCTTGCAGGTCTTTCTCTAACGTCTCCAATGTGCACTTGTGGTTATACAGATCTTGGAAAGTTTTTTGAAAATCAACAAAATTCAATTTGCCATTTGGACGTTCCATAAGCACTCGACGTACGCGCAGCGACAGTTGTTGGATTCGAGGCCGATCGTTTGGGATCAACGTGGCGACTCCGTCGATGTTACACACCTGAAAATGTAGATAATGATAAAATATTAAAACTCTTCCAACTCGGTAATAATTAGGCTCGTCGTACACGATGCTACTAGTTCGTGAAGAAACCGATACAAACTAGATTAGTAGTTTGTGCAGGTACTAATTGGTTGGTGACCGGTACTCGTACATCTATGTACCAAAAAGTGGTTATAAATTAACACGATTGACTAACCTAGTTTCATTCAGTAAGATGTCAAGCGACATTTTGTACTATCACTATTGGAGGAATAGACACAAGAGAAGACAGTGGCTTCATCCGTATGTAGAAAGAAATGTAAGTTGTAGATTATTTGTGGCCTCAGCCAAACCTCGGAAACAGATGAAAAATTTTATGTGTTCTACCAAATTGGTAAGGAAAGTTTTCTGGAGTTGGTAACATTGTGGATTTCGCGTTTTTGGCAATCAACCATGGGATTTTGCAAAAAAATCACAGTTATCGCAAAATGTGATTTTTTTCAGGTCCCTACACATAAATGATGGCAAATGTCCTAATAATTAATAATAATCAAATTGAACATCCGTCATTAACACTTAATAACTACAGACACAGAATCACATGTTTATTTAAGATTTTGTTTTAGAACTTTTAAATTCAAATTACTTATTAGAAACTTAACTTTCTACACAACAGACGGTATAAAAGACTATGTGTAGAGATGATTAATATATCTTAGAGTATACCTTGACTACAGAATGAAGTTTCTGCAATAAGTCGTGCAAGTCTGTGCATCCGTACGTTGCTGGTGACAAAGCATAGCCGAACTTACAGAGGAAAGCAGAGTTAGTATTAGCTATAGGTAATCCTGGAGGATAACGTTTTGACACTATTCCAAACATCTGGGAGCAAAGTACTTTCAACTTCTTCTCGTCCGTTAGACTCACATATCTTTCCTTGTCATCTTCTTCCAACTGTTAAGAACAAAACATTCAAGTGTTACTGTAATTTAACTATTTATATTGGATTTAACCCATGAAACTCATTAAACACTTATCCCTGAATGAGCCAAAAGATAAACACTAAGTTCAAAAATACATATTACACAGGAAAATTTTATTTTTGGTCAGCCCAAATGTATGTCTATTGGCAACAGGTGATCTTGTGATAGAAGAGTAGCTTTTGTAGCTTAGCAACGTTCTTCCTACTTTAGCTTACTGTGAGTGGACTTGAAAGTTCAAAGTCGGGAAAGGGGTTGCGTTGTGGTCCGCCTTGGGGCTGAAGGGGTCTCATAATTACAAACAAAGCGATCTGTTATGTCACCTGAATATTCTGCAAGAGTTTCAGGTGCTTAAGGTGGACCATATGGTGTTGGATGTTACAAGAAGGATATTAATATTCTACCACTCTTTCACGGTCTAGATCGATGGTCTCCAAGAAGTAAGACGTGAGGAGCACCAAAGAATGGTATACGGATGGCTCCAAAATAAACAGCAAAGTTGGAGCAGGGGTTTATGTTCCAATGTCTAGCATATTTATGGGCTCCTTAAAAGAGGAATTAAGGGATCCAGGATTGACTTCCTTTCTGATAGCCAAACTGCTATAAAGGCGCTGGAATCATTTACTTTTGAATCAAGGCTAGTTTGGGACTGCTTCATAAGCAGTAAATGAAAAGGCTAGAGTTAACGAAGTTACTCTTAAATGGGTCTTATTAGAGTTGGGGCCAAAAAGCTCTTCTTTTTCCCCAGATATTTCTGAGGGAGTCCCAAGGGCCACCTAAGAAATGTTGTTGAAATCTGGATGAAGAAAAGTTGTTCCTCTCACTGGAACGACGTACCTGGGCAGGAAAAAATATCTGCCTCTTGAAAGTTTAAAAACTTCTATTGATAGAAAGAAACAAACTTTTGCAGTTGCCTTTTTAATTACGGTTTAACGTTGGTAATTCATAAAATGTTTGCCAATCATATTCTGATGGGTGTACTTTTTCGGACTTTCAACGTTGCTTTTTAATTTCAATTTAACTCTGTTGATTTATACATTAGTGGAAAACATATTAGGGCGTTGTTTACTTTATGTTTTAATGCCAGAATTTCAAATTTTGTTTGGGGGTTGTTTTCTTTCACGGACAAAGAACCAACCCTTTCCAACTAACGGAAAAGAGAGGAGTTCTTTAATCGCATACAATTTTAATAATCACTCTTGAAATTTTTTGGAACACTCTCTATCCCAACCTTTGTCACTGTGACCAATAGCCTACACCTGAAGGGCACTTGAACATAGGCAATAAAGTGTTAACCCTAGAACTGGTATGCAGAAACATCATAACTGGTAGGGTCTTATTTACAACTAGTGCATATTATCATTTACACATCTATAGAATGTATTCCATACAAGTAAAGTATATATTAATATTAGGGATGTGTCGATACCAGATTTTTCGATTCTCGATACCGATACTTTGAAAAATCGATTCTCGATTCCCAATACCGATACAAACAAAAAAAAAAAAAAAAAAAAAAAAAAAAAAAAAAAAAAAAAAA
>JAGFPH010001356.1:187696-201351 GCA_018207615.1 Philaenus spumarius
GCGGGCCCCCCCCCCCCCCCGCACACCAACCTTTGTAGGCCTACACAACAGATTCACAACGCCAAATCAAAGCTCACAAAAACCACTTGCATCTTAGTGTGTTAAATTATACTGGCCTAAATGAGTACTTACTAAGAAAGTCACTGATTATAATACAGGTTTTGCTTTTACACTTAGTTGTCAGATTTTTTCCTTATAATCAACGCGTCTTTGCCAGTTACATATAGGCTTTACATAAAAACCGTAAAGACATAAATTGTAGGAAATTTCACGTGCTTTAATTTAATTTAAGATTATATTTAGGCTAAAACGCTTAATTTCAAAGTTATAAGCCAAAAAATAGAAACAAAGCACTTTTTTGTGTATTTTTTTTTTTAATTTCATATTTGCCGAAATAATTTTTGTTGGAAAACATCAGATTCCTGTTCAGCAACCCCAAAAACATAAAACAAGCCATAAAAAACAATTACACCAGAACTTTCCACTTCGAGCCCTTTTTAAACACCATTTGACTGGGCTATAAGTTTAGTTAGTTGAGGATATCTGTACACAACATACTTAATCATTTCAGTATTCAAATTAAATCTTATACTTTACTCTTAAATTCTTGTTAAATTCCTTGAATAATAAATAGAACCAATTTGACTCTAGAACCGGGAACCAAAAAAAAAAAAAAATGGAACCGACCCATCTCTAAATAAAAAGTAAAACAAAGGAATTCCGTCCGGACTGCCATAAAAATCATAAATCACGGGTAAGGTAAGTCGAAGTCCCAACAAGTTTTACCCGACTTCAAACAAAAAAAATTATTACTTTAAAGTTTAAATACTTTTGTTACCGAACTATAAAATGTGTTATTTGTCTTCACAATAGACACCCTAATTCTATAGACAAGATAACAAACGAATCCATAAGTGTTTGACCTTGAGCCTACTCTAGACTTCTTGTGTACAAATAACAGCCTACGCATGAATAAAAATAAAACAATAAGCGTTTACTTATTGAAAGGAAACAATTGCCTAAAACATTTTACTGGGGAAAATGTCCACTTACATAAAATTAATAATGTTTTACATTTTCCCTACTGATATTTATTGTTAAATGCTGAATTGAGTTAAAATACAGAGAATGCGATTGCAAATACCGGAGATTACATCCACGGAGTCTATACGAGAACGGGCAGTTCTGACAACTGAGTATTTCTTGGTATCGGTAATCGGTATCGAGTTTCGGCTATCGATTCTCGATACCGATACCAAAGCTAAAGTATCGGTGGTATCGAGAATCGGTATCGAGAATCGACCCATCCCTAATTAATATATATTTCCTTGTTTAGAAAAGTTCATAGAACATTGCTATGTAAACAAAATGTTTTAGAAAATGTTTCTCCATTTTGTTTTTGAGTTCCGAATGGGAAAATTATATTTGTAAATAAAAACTCCAACAGTAGGGCTGGAAAAATACAAAAAACATTTTGACGATAAATCCAAAATATGCAAAATGTTGCAAAAACGGTTCTTTACATAGAAATATAAAAAAGTTTACACTTAAAAAAATATGTTTTTGAGGAAAAAGTGAGCAATTTAAAAAAAATTAAATACATATTTAAAAATGTAACTATAATGCTGTCATAGATTCGAAACTTTGTATATTTTTTGCATCATTGTTAAGTCGTACAGTAATGAACTATGTACCAAATTATTTGTTAGAATGTCACGAGTAAGCTGATAAATAATACGACCTATTAAATATTATTTTGTATGTACAAAATGATATTAGAAAAACATGACAGTTGCTTCTGTCGATACCAGTTGTAGGTAGTAAAATAGAACAGCTGCTGTTTACCAGTTCTAGGGTTAAGCATTATCATATGGTCAGTAAGCCTATGCTTAATCATACTTACTCCCATGGCTCAATCATGGACTATTACCAGCACAGCCTGAATACAAGATACATTTCAAAATTCTGATTTAAATTATTTTCCAACAAACATTGAGACCCACCTTGACAACTTGCGGTATAGCATCAAACAGTTGTACCAACTTTGTAAACCCGTAATCTGACACTCGACACTGCCGCTTAAAATGATGGTGATAGGCTGGAATGATCTTGCTGAGGGGCATTTTGTACTCAGGTGCTTCTATCAGGAGCTCCAACACCTGTGACAGATAAAATTATTACTTTTCAGTGTTTAAATTCCCAGAGTCCATTTTACTGAACTTACACCACAACTCCTATAATACCAAAACAAACTAGGCTCGCCCGAATATAAATTAAAAGTTATTAACAACATTTTATTTAAACTTCTCAAATTTTACAATTCCCCATTTGGTAACTTAAAAATACGCTTAAAATATTGTTTAATTTAAGGTGGTATTTTTTATTTTAAGGGAACCAAGCGAGCTACAAGGTCGTGAAAAAACAAAATGTGCAGAATAATAAACCTACATTAATTTTTTTAGATAAAGCCTAAAAAAAGTTCTATTCTAGTACAAAAAATTTAAAAAAAAGTTACTTTCAGTCAAAAAAAAACATACTTTTGGTTGTAGAATTTTTTTAGCTACAACCAACGTGACTACTAAATTGGATTTAAAATGCGGCCGTTAGAGTGCGCTTTGTATTTGTCTTTTTAATAATAGATATATAACATTTTTAATGACACCCCAAAACGTGTTCTGGGGACCATAATCGGTGCTCATTTACTATTCCCGACCTTAGGTCTCATCATAAGGGTCACTGCAACAGCTATATTTCCTATGGAAATTCGCTAAAAACTGCTTCAACAACTTGTTACAGCAAGCTGGAGCAAATGACACTTTTTACATCATCGGGGAGCTCAATGATATCAAACAATAAAATACATCATAAACTCACCTCCAGTGCAAACTGCAATGTCAGTTCCACTTCTTCTCTCGTCTGCGCTCTCTTGGCTATAGCGACAACGCTCGTCGGCCCGTCTGTTTTCATCACAACTAAACCTTTGTCCACTTCTCCCAACAGATCATCAAGATAACACAGGCCATAATTCATTGGATCAAATCTACGACTGAATGTACGTTCGTACAACGTGTTGAACTCTGTTATACTGAATTGTTTACTGGATTGTGAACGGAGGATTCGCATCAGATGCGTAGTGAACTGGCGGAGTTGAACGGCACGGGTAGGTACGAGGATGCGTTTACTGCCTTCACCTATAATCTGAACAACAATAACAACAGAATTAATTTAGTGTGTCCAGTGCAATTAACGCCTATAAAAGCAAGTGTACGTTCGTGAATAACAAAATAGTATAGTGCATACACAAGGTTATATTGTTTCATTTATATAAAATATTAATTAACTAAATTAGTTACACAGTAATTTATTTATAATTTTTCATTATTTAGACTTACGTATTAAACAATTATTTGTATGTATTTTACAGGCCTGCAGAATATGTCCCAACGCCCGAACGAGGTTCGGGGGAAATTGGGACTGAGCTGGGGAAATTTTGGCCGGGGAAAATCCAACAAAAATAAGAAAAATATAATTATTTTGGGGGAAAATAGATAAGAAATGAATGGGAACAAAGGTCAGCTTAATCGGTTTGTATGATACATATACAAACACACCAACACACACACACACACACAAAGTGTGTTGTCTGCTCTCTGTTACAAGTTGCAAGTCGGACAGGGTTCCTATTTAATTTTCACCGCACAAAATATCGTACGGTGGAGCTGCGATACGACATTAATCTTCACCGCACAAAATATCGTACAGCCGAGCCACCAACACGATTTTTTTGTGCCGGTTGATGAATGGCAGTTTCCTGATTCTTGACGGGCGTTCAAATACATTCGTTGGGTATTAAAAAAATTATTACTATAATACCGGTATGCAAATTTTGATTAGTTTCATACAAATGATATTATTCAAGCGATTAGAATTAAATCATATTAAACCAAATTATAAGGTACTTAATGTATAGGTATTACCGATGTTTTTTCATTTTCTTTTACCGAAATCAGTCTTTATCAGTTAAATGCGTACAATGTGATGTGCGTACTCATTTTTATTACTTTATCTTGCATTAAAATGCCGAAGTATTGAAATGATGCGATGATTTTTTGTGTCAGTTTTCCTGTATACACGGTATAAGCACTCACAGACGTCGTGAAAAACTTCTGTTGCTAACAAAATCCTCGTAATTTTATAGCGGAGACTTTGAAAAGCTTTCTAGCGTGAGGCGGAGCGCGTCAGGGTCACATTTTTGGGTCAACATTTTGAAAATTCGGTGTGGGGTATCGTCTTATATGTTTTTGGGTACGGGAAAACCGATTTTGACAGTTAAAAAGTCGTAGCGCGTCGGGATCACGTTTTTGGATCAACATTTTGAAAATTCAGTATGGGGTATCGTTTTATATGTTTTTGGGAACGGGAAAACCGATTTTTACATTATAAAGTCGTAGCACGTCGGGATCATGTTTTTGAATCAAAATTCATTGTGGGGTATTGTTTTAAATGTTTTTGGGTACGGGAAACCCGATTTTGACAGATAAAAAGTCGTAGTGCGTCGGGATCACTTATTTTGATCAACATTTTGAAAATACAGTGTGGGGTAACGTTTCATATATGTTTTTGGGTACGGGAAAACCGATGTTGACAGTTAAAAAGTCGTAGCGCGCCGGGGTCTCGTTTTTGGATCAAAATTTTGAAAATACAATGAGGGGAAAGTTTTATGTGTTTTTGGGTATGGGAGACTGATTTTGACAATTAAAAAGTCGTAGCGCGTCGGGATCACTTATTTTTTAACTAAATGTAACAAATGAAAAGTAATTGTTAAGTTTAATTTTCTTTCAATTCGTGTGATCTGTCCGGACGATTTTCAGTAGTGACTGTGGTAGGTAATTCGGCAATTGAATTAAAACTAATTAAACATAACATTTAACTTTGTTTTAACCACTTAAGTATTAGACCAGTGTTACACTGTAAAATATTTTATAAAATATGTTTTATAAAAGATGGCATCCACCTATTATAAAAGATATGAAAAGTGATTCTCTTTTATAAAACATTTTGGACTTGTACTAAAAGGTTTAAACGTCTAACATTTTATAAAAGGTAAAATGCCAACCTCTTAAATTTTATAAAAGATGGCCCATTACACTATCAAAGATCTTTGTCAAAGAACTTTTATAAAACATATTTTATAAATTATTTTACAGTGTAATACGGGCCTTATGCCTACTTTTAAAGATAATAAAATAGCAATAATCAAATTGTATTTTTTTTAAACCTTTTGGGACCATATACTGACTTGAACATTTCATGAGCTTCTTTTGCACATTTTTACAATTTGAAACAAAACTTAAAGCGTTGTTCGAAATCCACGATGCACGACAAACACACTAAACAAGACCTCACTCTAGTGGCTATGGAAGCTGACTGACAAGTCAGAACGCTTTCAAACTTGACACAGCCTGTCTCAACAGATCAGGCTATCGGACATAATAGATTAAATGGATACCGTATTTTTGTATCACGTATGCATGGCAAAATAATTATAAAAATACTAATTCTTGTAAAAACACTACAGGCAGTCTTAGTTGTACGGGATGTTGATGATCTTAGAGTACACATAAATCTGAGTGCTGAAATGAAGTATTTAAATACAAAAAAATATTTAAGCTGCTGGAAAAATCCAATTACTGTTAAGTCTCCCCTTTTGTGGGTTAAAAATGTAAATTTTGTTGTTATTTTTTAATTACAATTAATATTTAAACTTGCTCCTTTAAGTTAATACATACCTGGACGAGCTTCGGAACAGCTTCCAAGAGATCAATAAGTCTGGTACAGCCATAATCAGCTACACGACACTGATTGCCAAAATGTTGATGATACAACGGTACAAACTGATGAAACATAATCTGGCATCGAGGCTGAACTCTGAACAGTTCCATCAAATCTTGACTAAATACAGATAAATTTGCTACTGGAGGCAGGCAGGATGGGTTCACATTCTCCTTTGAGTCTTCTGTAAACACATTGAGAACATCATATACAAGTACTAAGACTCATGAATTACTTTAATATTGTATTTCATAGAAGTTATATAATAATAAATTGTAGTTTTTAAATTGAAATAAGTTAATAATTGTCATAAATACAGATCATAAAATATTTGGATAAACAGATTTTACACCACTCAGCTGCTGACTGGACATGGTTGCTTCCAGGGAAAAATGAAGAAGTAGAAAGCCAGTATGGTGATTCCGTGCTGAATGCAGACTTTTTTCTCCTGTGTCAGATGGGCGGAAGAAAAACTTGACATTGAGGAAAAGTTTGGCTTTTTCACACCTGTCAATGCAGTAATGAAGATGCTACTAGGCAAGGACTCGAGTAACCAGGATCAGTACTATACCGAACCAATTCTCCTGCAAAAGATTACAGAAGCCAGGCGATAGAACTGACACCATTCAGTAAGAAGCCTGTTATGGCCATAAAAGGCACAACTCTGAAGTAATGCTAATAGCGTTCTTAGAGTGGAGGTATTGCCTGCAGAAGAAAAGAGGTTAGGGTTTATTGGGTATACCAGATGAACCGGGAGTCTCACACACGTTGCTCCAACGTTGTATTTCATGGTAGTTTTATAATAATACATTATATTGTTTTAAAAATGAAATCAGTTAATAATTGTCATAATTATACATCATAAAATAGTTGTGGATGATGTAAAAGAATTGTAGATATCAGATAGAATTGTGTAGCACGTAATGAAAATTAATGTATATGAATACAAAGAAACTAAATTTAACAGTGTTGCAATGAAATCTAAATCCAAAGAAAGAATAATCAATAGCTTTAGCCAAATGTAAAACAGAGACAATTGTTAGAAACTTATTGAAGTCCAGAAGTCATAAAAAATAAAGAAATTTGAAAAAAATTAAAATGATGTGAGAAGTATGCTCCTAGAATTGGTATGTATTAAAAATAATACTTTGTTCTTTGTTACTGATCCATGGCTGAGAGTATAGATTTTAAATGTGTTTTGTAGATAATTGTCTTTCTTTCATTTTCTGTTTTTTTTTTTTTTGTTGTTGTCAATATTAACTGATTAAAAGCGATCAATTGACTTGTCATTGTATCCAATCGTCCATCTAGCTCAAGTACCTTTATGTCCGAGAACCTGCCTCCCTGAGGGATTATATTGATTTTTAATTCAAATAAGGTATTCCAAAGGTAAAATATCTTTTTGAATAAAATAAATGATTGATTTTTGCAACCATTAATTAACAAAATGTGGCGCTGTTTCTACTTTTATTTTTACAAACATAACGTTGCAGTGTAATACAGCATTATCTAGCAACAAAACACTAATTTAAGATAGGTAATCTTTGTCAGGCATAGAACAGTTCTGTGTGTCTAAAAACCAATTTATATAGAATGTATAAAAAAGCTACATTTCCTGCTTCCGTTCAGACTTACCTTCACTTCCATCTTTCACTGCACTCGCTTTACTAACGGAACGTAAATGTTTGACACCCTGTATATTAGTACTCAGTTCCACGCACGTCGCCCAAGTCACGAGATGTTCCAACGGAACTCCTGAGTCATCGACTGGTAAAACTCCATATTCGGCTTCATAACATTGTACCAAACTGTAAAAGATAATGTAAACAAATACTATAAGTTTACATAACCTCGAAACAAAATGTCGATTACTATCAGTCTGGGGCCAATTAACGTTCTCCAAATGAACATAAGTCTGCTTGAATTATGCCTTCGAACACTTGTATACCCTAGATTTCCCATAACTGTGTGGCAGCTTAGTACAAAAAAATGACTAGCAAAGAATATGTTCACCAATTGTTTCAGTGTTAGCACTTTACCACAATGAACTGTCAATCACATATATTATTTCTCAAGGCCATTTTTTTGACGGTACGCCATAACTTCCTTAATACATCATCAAATTACATGAATGAGGCATCATTTTAAAGCTTTCCTTATCCGCTACACCAGAAAAATATACAAAATACAATAATACGAAAAAATACAACAAAAAAAAGAAATAAATAATCCGAAAGTAACAGTGATGTAAGATCAAGTAAGTTGTAGGGATATTTTCCTGGCGTTGGCAACACTGATGATAACAATACCAGCTGGACAGCTGCTATTACGCCACTACATTGCTATTTATAATTAATTGTAAGCGTGGTTATAAACAGCATTGTGGATACACCTATTTGTTATTGTTTACCTTCTGCAAGTTGGTAAGTTGTTTAAAAATATATAATACCAATAAGAAAATTATTTCTCTTTAACATTGATTTAAATTAATAAAACACTGTTAGTAAGTTAGAATGCGTATGTACCGCACGGGTCAGTTTTTTTTTTTTTATATAAAACGGCAACACTGCTGGGAGGAAAGACTAACGCCTGCCTTTCGCAAAATTATCTCTATTTTTAAAGATAAAAATGTTTATCCTTCCATCAAAGACTTCTACAATAATAATTTTATATTTTGACGACATTTTTGTTGTTGACATGACGAGATTTTTCACGATCAAACTAAAAGGCAACATTGCCGAGACACTCGTCTGCCTCCTTCAAGGCTTGGAGATGATTTGAAGTTTTTAAAGATTTAAATTTTATCCTTCCAATCAACAATGATACCTTTATTGACTATTAACCAAGATTTGAATTCTATTTGATGAAATATAACAGCAACACTTCCAAGACGCACGTCTTCCTTCTTCAAGGCTCTCGGCGACATGTCGCTTCCTTTTCTTTGAGAAGCAAACATGGCGGATTTTATAGTGTTCCATCCTATAGCAATGACTTACTTTTTCACCATACAGATATTTTGTCTGTCGATTCCAATGCCTTCAAGGCCAACTGAGTTTATTCGATGTTTTTCATTAAATGTATAAAATCTTGACCTCTTTTTTACGACTTGCCAACAAACATTTACCATTTGTTAATCTATTAGTTGTCAGCTTTACATAATTTTGAAATAAATATTTGTTATATTATTATTGTCAAATTATTATTATTTTTTATCTACTCATCTTATCTATGAAATCACATTCGTTACAATAGGCAGTCTGATTTACAGGTGGCTGGAGATAAGTGTTAAAAACTTTGTGGTGATAACTCGGTAACCTGATCGCAAGACTCCCTAGTTTACCGGGGTTTACAAGACCTCACCAACGCTTGTTAGAAACTGGATCATTGGAAAAAGAGAACGACTTGAATAATCAAGGTGGTTTGTGTATTTAATCCTATTATACCGTTCAATAATTTGGACAAACGGAAGGTTGTATTTCATTATTTGAAAGATATACCAGGGAAGTTTTTAATGAAATTTGATACTATGCCATAAAAGATATTTAAACATTTTTATCTTCTTAATGACTACAAATTTAAACTTTCAGCGATAAAGTTTAATATTTAACATTACTACATCCCAATTATTTTAAATAATTCTTGTTGGAAATTTTATGTACATTCTGAAAGAGGTTTTAACCCTCGAACCGGCGGCTTTAACGAAAATGGATTTTTAGGCGTGTGCAAGGATTTTTTCAAAAATAGTAAAAGAACCCCAATCCAAAAGTGTTCCATAGCTTTTTTTTAGAGAAAGGTTCAAAAAATGTATATACGCCAGTAAAAAAATGATAGATGTAAAATTTACAAAGTTATTACCTCAAGAAACAAAAAAAGTTCAGTTAAGAAAAATAAAATTTCAACTTTAGGTCTACATAAGAAGTAGTAAACATTTTTTGTAATTTTTTCCATAAATGTAAAAAAGTTTTGTAATTTAGTTCTAAATAGAACTGTATAAAAACATTTATCAATTTCAAATTTATTATTTTGATTACACCAGTTTTTATGTTCCAACTACAAGGGTGCTAACAAAAGTAGGCCTGGCTTAAAACGTAATTTAGAAATATTTTATTTGACCAAAAATTAAATATTATTATAACAAAGTGTAGAGAATAAATCAAAGAAAAGAACGATATACTTGTCTTTTCTTAGTTCACTAAAGTGTTTGAAATATCTTTAGTTGAATAACAAAATGAGGTCAATCGAATAAAACATTCCGCGTGTAAACGAAACAAAACGTCCGTTGGGATTTACCGTGAGAATCAAATGGGCTAGACAGTCCCATTCCACCGCTGTAATTTACGAAAACCTTGTACTTTCCACCGCTCTTTGACTAAAGATAAAACTGGTTATATCCAGTTTAGTTCACATCGAATGAAAGCTGCAAGTTTTCTCTACAGAATTGTATAAAGAAATCTGTAAAAACATATGGGATTGTGGGCGTTATCTCAATTGACAAATTGTGCTGTTTCATTGGTTTCAAAACTGTCCAATCGCAAGAGTTTACAGAAAGACTAGTCATTCAAATTGTATGGTACTGACATCTGATTGCAAGGCATCTTTTGATAGATCAAATATTGACGAATCCCATGGTAGCTTTATAATTTTGATCAAAATATTACTGTAGATGGTCTGGGACGTTAAATAAGTGGGAAATAACAGTACAATTGTATTCGAATCCACGCGTGGAATCAGGTTTACAGAAATCTACAATTTTAAAACGACGATTACATATGTAAATATACGTTTTAGAAAGAAATTATAAATACAAAAATTAAAGTTTGAAACATTACCTTTCCAATGGTGTTTTTCTTTTTGAGATTGATAGATTTTTAGTGGGTCAAATATTCAATACAATCACTCGTTACAAATGTGTTGGAGTGACGGTACATTATGTACCGTCTGCCGGTTCTAGGGTTAAACTTGACAAAACATACATGCATAGCCAGTAAGTTTTACTTTTACTTGCACAAGTACCGATTTTTTAAACCAATCTTTAAATATTTATCAAGGCCCTGCTCCAGGAAAAGAGAAAGCAACCGGCGGCTCTAGCGTTTCACCCTATAGCGGTATCTAACCAGTGGAGTTTCTAGCAGCTGAGCGCTTTGACATTGCTTTGTTTAAAACCATTTTATAAGTCCATCTTTTGTAATAGTGACAAAAAAAGAAAAAGAAGCTGAAAAAAGTTCAACTTGGTTTTAACAGCCTCGGCTAATGCACCAACTCGGACATAGCATCATTTTTTTAGGTCCGGTCAAATCGTTATCTTTTACGTTATTATAAACCCCTGTTTTAGCGTCAATAAATATTTTAACCATTCGGTTGTAACGTCATAAATCTAAAAAATATCAAAGTCAAACTTTGAATTCAGTTTTATCAGAACTCGAAAAATGTTAGAATTCTTCCTTTCCTTTGATGTCAGACCGAATATTTTCTCCCTCTTCAAAATCAAACCACGAAATAAACAAACTACGTACTTTTTATCATACGTAAAATGTAATCTGTGGCGGGTCCCATCAAAGTCAGTAGAGGGGGGTTCCACTACAAGCAACACTGCTAACTCTCCCACCCCTGCTAAGGAACAATTCCCATGCTATGCAGTGTCGGTTGTATGCTGTGTGTAACTAAACCCATGACCTTGCTGGGAAAGTGTTCGGACAATACAAAAGCGCGGGATAAACCACTCAATCGAATAGCCTGGCGAGACATTTACGTAGTTGTGATCAGACAGTTGCCCCCACCCCCACAGTTCCAGTGTTGACACTTTAAAACTGCAAGTTTTTTAATACAGTAACTTAATGTTTTAGTACGCACTTTGATTTTAGTGTTTTTTTTTTAAACTACAGTAACAGTAATGCTGTTTAGTAATGCTACAGTTTGGTAATACTGTACACAGAACATGTATTTCAATGTTTAAAATGATTTTTTACTCATTCAAACTTTACACACTTAAAAATGTTACATAATTTGTAATTGTACGTGACCTCAGCTCCAATTATCGGGACCTTACTGTACATTAAAAGAAAAGTATAGTGTTTTTCTTTTTAATAAACATCATGAATAATAATAGTAATACTGTACAGTTGTTTGTCCTTTCACTCAAGGTAACAAAAATACTATTTCCTGTTGGTACATCTTTATAACATCACTCTGACGTAGCGTCAACATTCGTTCGGTCCCTTCGTTGACGCTATAGCCAAGTTTAACTGAATTCTTGATAAAATTGCGGATCCGGCTTGCGATTCACTTTTAACTATTAGTTTGTTTATTGGAGACCTTGCAAGCAATTTTATGACAAAAAATAAACGAAATAAATGGTTTTTAATTTAACATTGCTCTTACGGGATAAAAATCCAAGATACAGCAGACCCTTAATCCAAGAACATGGTAGTAAAACAATTTTAATACGCACTAATAACTATGATGTTATTAGTACCAAGTAGTTAATCATCAGGCAGTGCATAATACTCACTTTGACAGAGGAAGGCTGTGATTATGAGATGCGACCAACTCTTGCAAGTTTTTACTCAAGACAGAAAGTTGTATCATAACATTAGGCAAAGGTGAACATTGTTGAGGCACAGTCTTCTTAACACATCCTTGACAAACTTTTTTCTCCTAAACAAACAAAGGTTAAGTCAGAGCTCTGTAACTAAATGCCAAACACAACAACAATGCAAACAAGCCCAACCAAATAACATTAAATAATATACCTTTTACAACATGTGGATAGCCTAATTCAGTTTGCCGCTGACACAACTTCGAGTACAAAGCAAATTCAGCTGACAGTTTGGAGCATAAGGTTTATTTACAAGTCAATTTAACAGGTCAATACTTAGAAGAGATAATTTGATAGCAAATTCAGTCAAGACCAAGTGCATGTATTTTAATACTAAACAAAGCCAAAATCATACACCAATTGTCATGTTGGGAGATGATTTGCTTGAAGAAGTAAATTCAGTAAAGTTCTTGGGTCTAGCTTAGAATGACCAAATTAACGTTATTAGAGCTAAAATTAGCTCGGGGGGGGGGGGGGGGGTATTAGAAAATTTAAAATTGTGTTGCGGTTTTCTATTAATTTTACTGTTTATTATGGGCTTATATATCCACATCTGAATTAAAGCTAACTTGATGAATAAGATCTCCCAAAGTTTGCAAAATTCTACATCTTTTAACAACAGCCTTAGACAATTATTGTTGTCTGGTTATTTTTACTCTGTGGAGGAGTTTCTGCATTGACTGTCTGTTTAGTAGTTGGGTAATTTCCTGCTGAGTATCCTTTTGTTTTTGAACGTATTGTAAAATTGTATTTCATTTACCAATGTTTTATAAAGCTAGGACTGTTTTAAATATTTTATAGATGTGTATTTTATGGTTAGTAATTTGATTTATTAATTATGTTCTTCTTATATTAAATGAAAAAAATGATATGACTTGGTTATATAATTGTAACTTGTCAACGGCGGAAATAAATTAAATGAACAGAATTTAAACTAAAACATATAAATTTCACAACATAAGAAAACCAATATTAACACAAAACAATAAATATACAAGATTTAGAAAAAAAGTTAATTTTTTGAAAAGTTAATGGTTTTTGAGAAAGTCAACATTAAACATTTAAACCCTACAACTGGCAGGGTCTTTTTTACAACTTGTGCATATTATCATTTTAAAATCTACAGAATGTATTTCATTCAAGTAGAGTATACATTATTATATATTTTCTTGTTCAATAATGTACAAAAACATTGCTATGTAGAAAAAATATTTGTTTTAAATTTTCT
>JAGFPH010001356.1:212921-227118 GCA_018207615.1 Philaenus spumarius
TTAAAGCACAATCTGTTGTATTAAAATGTTTATGGCAATAGTAGGAATATATCAATTAAATCACAATCTGCCATAGAAAAGGGTTCGTGCTAAAAACTGGAAGATGAACCCAATCATCTCACTTCATGAAATATCACAATTAAATATAAATTTTCACTTAAAAAGACGTTTGCTGCAATTGCGGCAACTCAAGCCTAATCATCTTATTTTTATGACAAATGAATCACAATTTAAAGGTCTAAAAATACCATCGGCAGTTGCGGAAACACAAACTCAATCATGCTTAATTCGATGAATGAATCCATCAGGTTTTCTTTTCAAAACGATAAATCAAACTTTTTCTGACATTTGAAAAATACTGTATCAATTTTGCGGCTATCATTTAGTTTGTTGTAATCAATGTAGGCCCTTATCAAAACTCCCGCTGGATATTTGTTCTATCGTTGACGGTATATTCAACCAACCCTTTCTCTAAATACCTGATAACTATGGCACAACACAGTCTCCTGGCCCGGTGACTCTGCTCGTGATCTCTTCAACATTGTAGTACTGAGTGCTCGTTGTCTGTTTGGTGTAATGTTCACAGGTTGGTTTGTTATCTTTGATCCGTCTGCGTCACGAGCACCTAAGATAGGCCTTCCTTTTGGATACGATACCTAGAATGGGAATGAGTGAGTGTAGGCAGCTGTGTTGATTTTTGCTCTGCATTTGATTCTTGTTGGTGAAACTTGATTTTGAAATTGCAATTTGTTGTAGTGACTGTGGTTTTAAATCTGTGATTATGTACATGTAAGTACTTTTGACAATGTGTAATCAAACATTGCTAAAAATAATAAATTTTTAATTAAGAATTAACATTATTATTAGTGATCTTGTTCAGTATTGTTGGACCAAAATAAGGAACCAGATGGATTGCACTCTGTACCTTACTACCTCTGCAAATCTTTATTTGTACTCTAAAAACCTCTAATTTGAACTAGCTCAGACGTGAGAAGAAGATTGATTTAACAACTGCAGTGCTTAGTTGTAACTTTAATTTTGATAATGATCTAATTGGACACATTTTGAATATGTGTCTGAAAGCAAAAGACATTTAAGAATACCATTAAAGATGAAAATCTGGGTCGTTACTTTCGTCTGTTGAGCATATACTGCTTGTTCTTAATGGTATTAACCCTTAAAGTGTCCATGTTAATGTTTTTCAATGCCAAGCCATTTCGGTGCGTGTGCAAGCATATTTTCAAAAATTCGCCAAATATAGTAATTATAAACCAATTCAAAAGTGTTTTATAGCTTTTTTGTAGAGAAAAGTTCAAAGAATTCATATATGGCAGTAAAAACATGATTGATGTAAAATTTACAAAGTTATTAGCTGAAGAAACAAAAATGTTCAGTAACGAAATGAAAAAGTTCAACTTTATGCCTACAAAAAAAGTAGTAAACATATTTTGTATTTTTTTTCATAAATGTCAAAAGTTTCGTAATTTAGTTCAAAATAGAACTGTAAAAACTATTTATCAATTTCAAATTTCTTATTTTGAAAACACCAGTTTTTATGTTCCTACTACAAGACTGCTAACAAACAAAACTAGGCCTAGTTTGAATAGTAATTTAGGAATATATCCTTCGCTCAAATAAGAAATATTATTATTTCATAAAAGTATTTGACTTAGCTTTACTTGAATTACAAAATGAGACGAAACAAATGAAACTTTGTGGCGATAAAGGACATACAAAAAATGACCGTTAAAGAGCGTGGGAAACAGCCTTGCTTTGCTATCTCATGATGTGTTTGAATTTTACGCAAGTCTGTGGTTTCCACTGCTGTTTGAATAACATGTAACCAGTCAAATCTAGTTTACTTTACACCCAACAAATATTGAAGTTTTCTCTACAAAATGGTATTAAGATATAAATACTAACTTAAAGAATTGTAGGCGTTATCTCGATTCCAAAATGTGCTGATTCATTGGTTTAAAACTGTCCAATTGCAAGGGTTTACAGAAACCTTTGTATTTTAGAAAATATAAAAGTGACGTCTGATTGGAAGGCAGTTTTAGAAAGATAAAATCTTGACGAATCCAATGGTATCTTTATATTATTGGTCAAAATATTTCTGTTGAGCACCATTGAGCTTTAGAGACGTGAGAAAGTTGAGTATAAATTGCTTTGTGATTCACGCGCGGCAACTGGTTTACAGAAAACTACAATTTTAAAACGATGATTACATATGTAAATATACGTTTTAGAAAAAATTTGTAAATAAAAAAATTAAAGTATAAATCATTTCCTTTCCAACGGTTTTTGATTTATTGCGATTGGATGATTTTTAGTGGGTGACATATTCAATACAAGTAGAGTTGTCAAAGTTGACCTATTTCAAGTGCCACGCCCCCACGACCGCTCAAATTGAGCAGTCTGACACTGCAAGGGTTAACAGTGAAAGAATAAATTCTCAGGAAACTCTAAATGAGATAAATGTGACAATCACAATGTGACAATGTCGTGTAGGGAATTGATCAACATTTTACAGGATGATGCTGAGAAATATGTGAATAAATGCACCCGAACTAATTTTGACTCAACGTCCGTCTTGGTACAAACTGATGAACCAACAATTCTTGAATCTCATTTATTACTTTTAATGTTTAGGTTGATTAATTGGAGCGTTCTTAATTTATTATGACGTGTCTAATACAAATTGGTGTTTTGTTCCAATGACAAATAAAGTACAAACACAAACCATAAATATATTCTTGTAATTTAGGAATCAGAATTTAGAAAAAGCAAAACTTATGTTAACTCGGAATAAATATTTAGCTTGAGCTGTGAGATGATATGCTTGATAGATAAAATTTCAATATAAATAACAGTACGAAGTGAGTACCTTGGTAAAAGTATTTTAGACAATAAACATTATTTTTAAAGTAGAAAACTTTGTGCTTGCAATGTGAAAGATTTGAAAAATAAAAATGGTTTTAAATTATGAAACGTAAAATAAAAATTTATAACCAATTGAAATTTAAAAAAAATCCAAATATTATTTACCCAGTTGCACAAACACAGCTGACCAATGTTTACAAATCTCCACTGCCTGCTTTAGTCATGTCTCAATACAACTTTCACATCAAAACAACCGCAACACCATACACACCTTTAGCTTCTCTTATGGTGTAGGTTTGAGTAAATGTAATCATAGATTATGGGTATCAAATGATGATCAAATAGCTGATTATTTAAATTTAATGTGCCATGATACAATTATTCAAAAACATATGTAGGCCTAAATACAAAAAATGAAGTTGGAATATAAATAAATGAAGTATACTAAATGAATATAAATAGCAGACAATTAAAAATGTATTAAATAATTTTTAAGTCCTGAAAAATATAAATTTAAAATACTGCACAAGTACCATGAGCATGGCCATAATGTTCAACTTTGACTGACATGTTTTTTACGGCGAGGTCAAAGTAAAAAAATATGACTTTGAAACGTTTATATCGACTTAATATGAAAAACATTTGCAGATGAACAGTGACTTTGTTTTAATAATAAATAAGTGAAGTGCATGCACTTCAAATTTTAGTGTTTTTTGAGCAAGGGAGCGGAGCGAGCGAAGCTCTTATACCACACTCTGGCTTTTTATTTCCACATACTCTTCCTGAACGGCTGAAGTGATCCGCACGAAATTTGGTACGGTCATAGAAACCAACTATGGGAAGGTATAAATCTGAAATGGTCGAGATCGGACATCAGGGTTTTGCCCTACGGCCCTTTAAAGTTACAATGTTATTTTAATAGAAGATATATTTTATTTGGTTTATTTACTGTGTGTTGATTATACAGCTGTTAAAAGGATCATATCTAACTTCAGACTGTTACTATCAGCTGTTTGTAAATACAATAGTTTTATGTTGCAACTATTGTTGTTTTGCAGCTGTTTGTAAATTTTGTAATTTTCTGTGCAATAATTGTTGTTTTGTTTAAGTCAGGTGCTCGAAAGTATTGATTAAGAAAATACTTGCTCCGCTCAATTTTGCAAGCAGACAACTGCACTGCATACCTAGTTTAAAACAGGGGTGCAGAAAATGTTTTAGCACACGAAATTTCCCCAGAACACACTTTTTTTTCACTAAAAATTTCCCCAAAATTGATCGCTATTCGCTACTGATGCGCCAGACATTAACACAGTTTGTTTATCTATTTCAACATATTGATTGACCTTATGTTTTAATAATTGTTATTATATTCACTATAAATTCCAATATAAATCTCCAAAAAAATAATAGTAGCATCATTTTTACTTAATTAACTACGGTGAAATTAAATATCTACAGTGAAATATCTTCAGATGGTCCCAAAACGTTTAAAACAAAAAAAATACAAATTGATTATGGCTATTTTATTATGTTTAAAAGCAGGCCAAAGGCCCGTATTACACTGTAAAATATTTTATAAAATATGTTTTATAAAAGTTCTTTAACAAAGATCTGTGATAGATAGTGTAATGGGCCATCTTTTATAATATATTTCTTTTATAACATTTCTTTTATAAAATTTAAGAGGTTGGCATTTTACCTTTTATAAAATGTTAGATACATTTTTACCTTTTAGTATAAGTCCAAAATGTTTTATAAAAGAGAATCACTTTTCAACTCTTTTATAATATGTGGATACCATCTTTTATAAAACATATTTTATAAAATATTTTACAGTGTAACACGGGCCGAATACTTAAGTGGTAAAATCAAAGTTAAATGTTATGTTTAATTAGTTCCAATTCAATTACCGAATTACCTACCACAGTCACTAACTGAAATTCGTCCGGACAGATCACACGAATTGAAAGAAAATTAAACTTAACAGTTACCGTCGTTTTCATTTGTTACATTTAGTTAACAAATAAGTGATCATGACACGCTACGAATTTTTAACTGTCAAAATCAGTTCTCTCATATCCAAAAACGCATAAAACTTTACCCCTCATTATATTTTCAAAATTTTGATCCAAAAACGAGACCTCGACGCGCTACTACTTTTTAATTGCCACTTCGGTTTTCCCGTACCCAAAAACATATAAAACGTTACCCCACACTGCATTTTCAAAATGTTGATGCAAAAACGTGATCCCGATGCGCTACGACTTTTAAATGTCAAAATCGGTTTTCCCGTACCCAAAAACATATAAAACGATACCCCACACTGAATCTTGATTCAAAAACGTGATCCCGAAGCGCCAAGACTTTTTAACTGTCAAAATCGGTTTTCCCGTACCGAAAAACATAAAAAACGTTACCCCACACTGTATTTTTAAAATGTTGAACCAAAAACGAGACGACGACGAGCTACGACTTTTTAACTGTCAACATCGTTTTTCCCGTACCCAAAAACATATGAAACGATACCCCACACTGAATTTTCAAAATGTTGATCCAAAAACGTGACTCCGACGCACTACGACTTTTTAACTTGCAAAATCGGGTTTTTCGTACCCAAAAACATATAATACGATAGCCCCACACTGTATTTTCATAATGTTGACCCAATATTTTCAAATTTTTGACCCAAAAACGTGACCCTGTCGCACTACGCCTCACGCTAGAAAACTCAAAAGCTTTTAACTCTCCGCAATAAAATTACGAAGATTTTGGTACCAGCAGAGGTTTTCTACGACGTCTGTGAGTGCTTATAGAGTGCATAAAGGAAAACTGACACACAAAAAGTCATTGCATCATTAATTCAATACTTCGGCATTATAATGCAAGCCGAAGTAATAAATGAGTACGCACATCACATTGTACGCATTTTACTGATAAAGACTGATTTCGAATTTCGGTAAAAAAAAAAGTAAAAAATATCGGTAATACCTATACATTAAGTATCGTATAATTTGGTTTAATATGATTTAATTCTAATCGCTTGAATATCATTTGTATGAAACTAATAAAAATTTGCATTCCGGTATCATAATTATTATTTTTTAATACCCAACGAATGTATTTGAACGCCCGTCAAGAATCAGGAAACTGCCATTCATCAATCGGCACAAAAATATCATATCGGCAGCTCGGCCGTACCATATTTTGTGCGGTGAAGATTAATGTCGTATCGCGGCTCCACCGTACAATATTTTGTGCGGTGAAAATTAAATAGGATCGCTGTCCGACTTGCAACTTGCAACAGAGAGCAGACAACACACTTTGTGTGTGTGTGTGTGTGTGTGTTGGTATATGTATCATACAAACCGATTAAGCTGACCTTTGTTCCCATACATTTCTTATCTATTTTTCCCCAAAATAATTATATTTTCTTTATTTTTGGTGGGTTTTTTCCCGACCAAAATTTCCCCAGCTCAATCCCAATTTCCCCCGAACCTTGTTCGGGCGTTCGGACATATTCTGCAGGCCTGGTTTAAAATTTATATATTTTATTTCAAAGATTGTCTGCTATTTCATTTAATTTGGTTATATTCATTTTAACTATTCAAAATTCTTCAAATTTGATTTTGTATGTAATTAATTTTATCATGTATTAAATCTTTGTAAACAGCTGCTATGCTTAACTGATGTCTTATTTGACGCCTAAAATTCTGTCGTAATTAGTATCGCAGCATTTAAGCACCCATGTGAATTAAATAAAAATAAGTTAAGCATTTAAGCACCCATGTGAATTAAATAAAAATAAGTTAAGATGATGCAAATACAATGTGACGTCATTTATGGCAATGTTTTGAAGGCAACATTGTTTGGTCATAGGATTCTCAGAGGCAGTGGCATATCTGGCCTTTGAGAAGTCGTAGCTATTCAATAATGCAGCTTAATATTCTATGGCATTGACTTCACACAGATAGCTTCGCTTACAATTTTTACAACATACAATTGTTTTAATATTGTTTGTACACTCCACTCACCCAGTTCCATCCAGGACTCCATGCTTGATTAGGTGATCTCTGAACTTGTTCCATCAAGGTTTGAGTATTTGCCATGGACTTGGATCTTGCTAAACCATGGTCTCCAGGAGTCCTAAGTAAACAATGTATAGAAAATTATAATTTAATAGTTTCTTATTGTTACGAGGTGAAAATTGAGTAGTTTTATATAAAAATTATAAAATAGCTATTGTATTATTTGGCAAAAAATGGTTAGATTTTTTTTGAAATGGCTCCATCATTAAGTTAGTTGACAAATCAGCAAGTGCTGACACATTTCCGGAAGAACTATTTAAATAGGAGGATATGTTAGAGAACAAGCATTTAGCACTAACGACACAAGAATGTTCTGGAAGAGCTTATCTTTCCTTTTAACTAATCCTCTCTGATAACCAAGCTTTCCTAAAAGCACTGGAATCAAGGATAGTGTGCAACTGCTTCAAAGTAGTGAATGAAATGGTTTGAGTGAACGATGTTACTCTCAAATGGGTGCCTGGTCACGTAGGCATGCAATGTAATGAGGTAGCAGATCACCTTGCAAGGGTTGGGGTCAAAAGGCCCTTCATATGTCCAGCACCATTCTGTGGCAAGCCATAGGATCACCTTAGAAATAGTAGTTGAAACTTGGACTGAGCAGTGCTGCTCCCCGAACTGGAAAGCTCCTCCTGGGCTCAGGAAGGCAAAGATGTTTACCTGCCTCTCCAAGTCTATAGCTTATATCAATGGACAGAAATGATCTTAAATGTATTAAAGGTCTTCTAACTGGTCACTGCCCTAGTACGATACCACCTTCTGATGACTCCTGTAGGTTCTGCTCTTTTGGGAAAGAATCAGCTGAACACTTGCTGTTGTATTTCTTAAGAGGTTCTGCTAATGATTTATATTAATGAAATAACTGTAGTAAAAGAAACTAGATACATCAATATCTTTATTTGATGTCGACATAATTAATTACAAGTTGCACGTTTACATCAATCGGCACATCCGCCATCTTGACTCTCTCTGCCTGTACAGTGCCAACATGATATAATCATAACTGCTTATATCAAACATCTCCCTTTCTTTTTTTTTTTAAACAAATAAAAACATTTTTTTTTTTTTTTTTTAAACAAATCAAATACATGTTTCCTTTTAAATAAACACAATTCACAATTAACTGAATAATTAAACACTTAACTTAGAACAAAAATAAATATTTTCTTTCTTAATTTTAATTTTCTTTTACAAATTTAGTCTGTCAGGTTTATTTATAAGCCTGCCTGACCTTGTAACTACTTTAGGAATGTTTTCAAAGTTAGGAGACTCTTGAGACCCTTTCATGTTATTGTGACCACTTTCAGCTTGGTCAGAATTATCAGATGGAGAGTTTATTTTGAGCTCACATTCTGGGTTATTAAAACAAGGTGGTTTATTTTTAGATTTTAATAAATATTTCCTGTTTCTCCTAATTATCCTCCCATCACCCTGTTTTACTATATATGACCTTGGGGTATTATGTTTTTTTATTATTTGACCTTTTTCCCATATTTTCCCTTTTTGAATTAGAACTGAATCTTTAGGCTCCAAGTCTGGTAACTTTTTAACATTCCTGTCATACAATACTTTCATTTTCTCATTTTTGTTTAGTAGTTTAGCTTTTACGTTTAAGTCATAATGATTGTTTGTTAGTAACGTATTTAGTGTTGGTATTTTAGTTTTTATTCTCCTATTCAGCATTAACTGAGCTGGAGATAAATTAATATCTCTTAGTAAGGTATTTCTGTATTCCATAAGGGACACATGAATGTCTTGATTACTTTCAAGAGCTCTTCTAAGCATATTCTTTATAATTGAAACAGATTTTTCTGCAAGTCCATTAGACTGAGAGTGAATTGGACTTGTAGTTATTGTTTGAAAATCCCAATCCCTTGCAAAATTTTTAAATTCTATGCTATTAAAAGGCACATTATCAGAAATCAAGACATCCGGTATACCAAATCTAGCAAAAATAGACTTGAGCTTTTTAATAACTTGACCTGCTGTTTTGTTTTCTAAAGCTACTACTTCTATCCATCGAGAATAATAATCTGTTAATACTAAATAATCATTTGAACCATACTGAAATAAATCGGTAGCTAATTTCTGCCAAGGCCTATCAGGTGGTGGATGATTAATTAGTGGTTCCTTACAGTTACTTTTACAAAACTTTTCACAGATTTTACATTTAAGTATAAATTCTTCAATATGTTTGGACATTCCAGGCCAAAATATTACTTCTCTGGCTCGTGATTTACACTTTCCTATGCCTAAATGACTCTCATGAATCAAATTCAACATATATTGTTTCAATGACTTAGGTACTATAAGCTTATCATTTAAAAACAACAAATTTTCTTCTACAATAATGTTATCCTGTAAATTAAAATAAAAACGAACATCATTTGGACACTTATTTCTAGATTTTGGCCATCCATTAAAAACATAAGATTTAAGTGTCTCAAGGACTGAATCTTTTTCAGTTTCTTTTACAAAAGTTATTTTCCTTTCTGTTGTCATCGGTAAATATTTACTTAATGAATGAACAACATAATTCAATTCCGGATCATCTTTAACTGGATCTTTTATAAATGCTCTCGATAGAGTATCAGCTAAAAACATTTGTTTACCAGGCACATATGTTACATTTATATTATACTTGATTAGCTTAAGCAATAACCTTTGCAATCTAGAGGATACCTTAGAAATATCTTTTTTTACAATAGTAATTAAAGGTTTGTGATCTGTCTGAACATGAATCAATCGACCATATGTTATTTGATGAAATTTTTCTAGACCAAATGTTATAGATAACAACTCTTTTTCTATTTGTGCATATCTTTGTTCTGTTTCTGTCAAACTTCTAGACCCATATGATATAGGATGTCCTTCTTGAAAAATACAAGCACCAAGTCCATCCTTAGATGCATCACACTGTAGTGTTAGCGGTTTTGAACTATCAAATAGAGATAATACTGGAGCTTTGGTTAATTTTTCTTTTAAAACTTTAAGCGCTGATTCATGTTCAGGCAGCCACTGCCAACTAACATCTTGTCTAGTTAAGTTTCGCAAGGGTGCTGTTATCACTGATAGGTTAGGTATGTATTGTGAAAGATATTTTGACATTCCCAGTAATCTCAGTATATCTTTTTTACATGAAGGCTTCTTAATCTCTAATATCGCTTTAACATGTTTAGGATCTGGTTTAATTCCATCATGTGAAATAATCTGTCCTATGAAACTAACCGATTTTACTCTGAATTGTATTTTGTCTTTATTAAATTTAACATTATTGACTTTAGCTCTTTGTAGTACTTTATTTAATATTCTGTCATGATCCTGTTCATCAGAACCAGCAATGATCAAATCATCAAAGTAAATTTCACAGCCTTCTATATCACCGAAAATGTCAATATTTCTTTTCTGGAATATCTCTGGGGCTGAACATAGCCCATATGGCAATCGCTTAAATCTATATCTCCCAAATGGAGTATTAAACGTACATAAGTATGAGCTAGATTCATTTAGTTCAATATGCCAAAAACCTTCTTTTAAATCTAATACTGTAAAAACATTTTTACCACTTAACCTATACATTATTTCATCAGCTTTAGGAATTAAATATTGTTCTCGCCTAATTGCGTTGTTTAGGTCTTTAGGGTCTAAACATAGTCTCAATGAATGGTTAGGTTTTTCAACAATTACTAGGCTATTTACCCATTCTGTTGGTTTTGTCACTCGAGTTATTATCTCTTTATTTTCTAAGTTATTAAGTGTATCTTTGAGTCTTTGATGAAGGCTCAATGGTACACGTCTAGGTGGATGTATTTTGGGCTCTACAGTTTCTTTTAATTTTATATTTAATTTGCCTGGAAATTTTCCTATTCCACTAAAAACTTCTAGATGCTTTTGAGTTACATCACTTTTGTCTACATGTTCAGAAATATAGTTTATTCCTATCTTAGTTAGCAATTTTAATTTCAGACAATCACTCAACCCTAGCAATGGTATAGTGTTTACATTTACTACCATAAATGTGACTCCTATATTTGTACAATTTCTTGAAGAACAATTTACAGTGTACGTCCCTATGGGTTTAATTTTGTCATTTCCCCCAAAAGCTGTTAAAATGGCATTTGTTTTGTTCAATTCGCCTACATTTCTGCATTTAAGTTCCTCATATATTTTTAATGGTAGTATACTTGTTTCTGCCCCTGTATCTATTTTAAATTTTACTTTATTTTCACCTAGTTCAATGGTTTCATACCATGAAGTTGTGTTTCCTATGCTATCAATTTGTATTTCTGAACTAACTTCTAAATCTGGCTTACTACTACTTAATTTACAATTAAGATTTAGGCCTACTACATTTATAAACAAATCTTCTATAGAGCAATTTTGTGTTGTAGAATCTTTTTGTACTTCATTAACCTGTTTATGTCTAGGTTTGTACTCACTCTTACAAAATTTAGCAAAATGGTTAGATTTCTTGCACTTGCTGCAGATTTTACCAAAGGCTGGGCATGACCTTGGTTTATGATTATAGCCACACTTTTTGCACAAAAACACAGCACTTGCCTTATTAGGCCTAGATTTATTATCACTTTTATTAAAAACTTTTTTAACTTTAACTTCATCCACACACTTGTCTTGTAGTATTCTTACTTGTAGTCGACTCGCCTCCGCTGCTCTGCAGTATTCTGTAGCTCTCTTTAAGGTTAGGTCTGGTTCTCTTAACATTCGTTCCTGTAGATTCTTGTTGTTTATCCCTAAAACGATCCTATCTCTTATTAGGGATTCTTCTTCCATAAATTCACATGTACTTGCAGCTGTCTGCAGTTCCGTTAAGAAGTTGTCGAACGTCTGTCCTTCTTTTTGACTAATGTTAAAAAATTTGTATCTTTCAAAGACAATATTCTTCATCGGTTGGCAATAGGCATCAAATTTAGCAACGATTGTCTCTAGTTTTTTACTGTCTTGTGTTGAGTCATATTTAAAAGTGTTGTACACTTCTAGCCCTTCTTCACCAATTAAATTTAATAATATGGCTATTTTCATTGATTCTTCTGCTTTTGTTTTGCCTGATGCTTCTATAAATAGGTTATATCGTTGTTTGAATTTTCTCCAATTTTCAGCAACATTTCCCGTTAGCTCCAAAGGTGGAGGGGGTCGAAATACCGTATTCATCATATTTTCTTGACAAATTTTGCAATACTAATTTGGTATTGCTTCTCCTTTTACTTTTAGCAAGGATCTTTTTCTTCCGAAAAGATTTTTTTCTAGTTTCTTACCCCGTTTACCTGCTCAGCGACAAGATTCAACACTAACGTTAGGCTATTGTTCCTACTTACAAAGCACATTGTTTCATTCCGTTATATCTACTCCTTTACACTTCACTTCTGACACCATGTTGTATTTCTTAAGAGGTTCTGCTAATGATTTATATTAATGAAATAACTGTAGTAAAAGAAACTAGATACATCAATATCTTTATTTGATGTCGACATAATTAATTACAAGTTGCACGTTTACATCAATCGGCACATCCGCCATCTTGACTCTCTCTGCCTGTACAGTGCCAACATGATATAATCATAACTGCTTATATCAAACACTTGCTGAGTGAGTGTGAAGCTCTTGCTCACAAGAGAACCACAGAACTTGGAATTGCGTTTCTCAACCCAGAAAATTAATCTTTGGTGTTGATCCAAAGACCCACCTTGGATTCAAACATGACCTGGATAGGATATGGGACGAACGACGCTAAAGGGATTGCCCTCCACAACAGCCCCACTTGGGTCACAGTGGTGGGAAGCTCTTGAGCTCTTTTATGAAGTCCCTTGTTATAAAAAAAAAACTAGTTAATAACAAACACGACAATTGCTGAATGCATACTTTTCGGTTCATAACGCTTACTCACCTACAGATTAATTTTTTACAAGTGTAATTATACTGTTCTAATAATTGTTACATACCCCTGGAGTGGGAAGGAGTTGCCGTTGTAAGGCATTTTTTGCCACTGAACTGATGAAGGTGTTACCGAATGAAACGGTGTCGTATTAACATTCGGCTGTGAGAACACGTCGTCGTCCATCAACGAAATCTTGCGATCTGTAAGAACAAACAAAACACTGAAATCAAATATTCAAAATGTACAAACATTTCTAAACTTTATTAAAAGATTAAATTTAGGATATAAAAGGGTGCGACTGAGAAGGTATGTCTTGGAGTTCCTAATTTCTTAAAACAATAAGATGAAAGACTAAAGTCTAATGCATGTCAAATTAAACCAGTATTAAAATAGTAGACAAAGAATAAATTAAAGTGCAAATTGGAAAAGTTGAAATGTAATAGTATTTAGAAACATATTAGGTGTAGATATTTTTTTCACAACTGAATGGAAGTTAAGATATTGTTTTGAACCTGTTTGTACGATGTGTCAATATAGTCCCAATGATTATTGTACTGGAAATAATGCCATATACACGTAGGTGATTTATTAGTCAACATTTTTTTAAACATCTTGAATATTATTTAGATGTCAAGGAAAATACATGGCTTTTAGGCCTGAAGTTGACCAGATCTGCAAACCAAGCAGTGACTTCGGGATAAGAAAGATGGAAAACATTATTTAGGTGCTTGGCCATTATTATGGCGTACTTCTGGAACAACAACTTTTACACCGAAACAATTAACAAAAAATTCCCCAAAAACATCAAAAGGAATAAGAAAAAAAACTGCAAAAGTGTTAAAAATTAGTTTGTTATAAATTATTTACCATAAAATGCAGCCAAACATAAAAAAAATACAATAGTATTAAATGTTACAAATTTTAAAAATATTCTACAATCAGCCCTAAAAATTTTTTGTATGGTATTCTTTAAAGCAGGAGTAGATGCAAAATCCCATATTGAGATCTGAACATTCAAATGTACTTTCTTGTTTTTTTTTCTTTCTTCTTCTTGATGTGTGTGCACACACAAAACATCTTTGGGATTCAATTCAATTCGTTCAAAAACGCTACATGGCCTTTTTTAGGACCATTCTTTGATTTACCTCTCCACCCTTCTTGAACCTACAAGGCAATTCCATTAAACTTATCTCCTTCACCAACAAATCGTTTATTTACCATAGGTTTCTCAGATTTCTGCACACATAAATCACTGATCTAAGACAAGGCCATGTACGAGCCTACGTCAAACTTAAATGTTGGATCAGATAAGATCAAAGTTTTACAAAATCACAGTCAA
>JAGFPH010001356.1:227128-243586 GCA_018207615.1 Philaenus spumarius
CCTAAAATTTACAATATGAGATGTAGGATGGTCAATATTTAATTGCAACTGACTATAACTAAATGTTGGATCAGATAAGATCAAAGTTTTATAAAATCACAGTCAAGACACAGAGAATCAGCGAGGTGACTCCATCTATGTAAAGGTCAAATCTCGGAATATCATCATTTCCAACCAGTGATTTTATCCAGTATAAGGTATAAAAGGCAGACAAATACTCATGTCAAGGGTAAACAAAAATTATCGGATGGGACGGTTTTTTGTATTTGTCACAGACGCCTTAAAGGGTGAGGAGGACATAGAAGCTACACTTTGTTAGATCGGTTTAAACATGTCGCGTTGTTCCCAGTTTGTTTACTTGTTATCAACAATGTTTACACCATACCGATTTTGTTTTATTACTGTATGTACTGAAGTCACGATCGCATCACGGATTTGTATGAATCGACCATTAAGCAGTGAAAATAAAGAAATTAATATTAAAACAAATATATGCAATACTTACTCTGATTAGACTTTAGAGGAGAGCCTTCCTTAAACTCTAAAATTTTAACAGGACATCCAACAGAAATTGTTGATCCAAATACTTTTTCTCCGTCCATCCTTTTTTGTGCTCTGAAAAATAACATCCAAGCGTGAGTTATAAAAAAAAGACTTCATCTTTAGAAAGATTCGTACTATACTGATTTTCATACCTACTTATATTAAGGGTCTGCTGTAGTGGCGGCCATCTTGGATTTGTATGCCGTAAGAGAAATGTTAAATTTAAAACCATTTATTTAGTTTATTTTTTATCATAAAATCTATTGCAAGGTCTCATTTTAACCACAGTCACAATAAGCATCCGTTTTGGGTTTCACAATTTTTTTAATCCCTTTCATTTGTCATGTAATTGACATTTTTTAAGTAGCAAGTTTGAACTTTTTTTTGCACAATAAAAAATTTATAATTAAAAGTGAATTGCAAGCTGGATCCTGAATTTTATAAAGAATATTATTCAGTTTTTTTTTTCTGCACTCAATTACAAAACATGGTAATATCAAAGCGCTCAGCTGCAAGAAATAGCATTGTTCAGATACGGTTATAGAGTGAAGTGCTGGAGTCGCCGGTTGCTTTCTTGTTTACTGAAGCAGACCCTTAAGGTGATTTGATAATACGTTAATTACTGCTTACAAGTTTATATAAATGTATATAATACTAGCTGGCCCGACCCGGCTTTGCACGGATAGACAAATCAACCTGATACTAATAATTAGCCCAAGTGTTTTAGTTCATTGTAAAAAAAAAAAAATGTTCATTGTAGGCCTAACCTAAAATTATATTCAGTTTTTGATCCAAATCAGTTGTTGATCAAAATCAGCTGTTTTAACCCTTTTAAGGCCAGGCAAAAAAATAACATTCTTTCCTAAAAGAGCCAGTGATTAAACAGCACTTGTAAGCCAAAAAGGCCAGATGAAAATGGGCGTTTTGTCAAGTTGTTATAAAAATTAGTGTAACTGATCTAAAAATACTACTACAGTTGTACTTTTAACTTTATTTTACTTGTAAGATTATGGACTATAGATCTAATTAAAAATAAAAAATAAAAACAAAAATTTACAATTTTTTGGGGATTAATAAATTTTATTATTATTATTATTATTTTTTTTACTTTAGAGTCAAATAGGTAAAACTAAAAAAAATATTATATAGTTTAAATAGTTGTTTTCTAATACATTGATTTATTCTGTTCAAATACTGAAAATTTCAAGAGAATATCTTAATAAATACTTTGTCTGGTCTATATAAACAAAAAATGTTTGTGGGCGTAATTTGGGCCTAGCTCATTCACTTCAGTAAAATTTGCATTTGTTTCTTGAACTTCTCTAATCAATGTATCTTCACTAATTGGTGAAACACAACGCCGTTTTTTACTCATACTGAATAAAACAAACACTAAACTATAAAAAACTACAATCACTAAACACACAAAAAATATAACCCTATAAATACTTGCACAGACGTAAACAGCTCTATATTGTTCTACTACTCCCAGTTGTCAAATAAAGGCCAAACGAAACACTAAACTACACAAAATTAAACAAATACAAATACTAAAACACTATAAATACAAAAATATAACCATATAAATACTTGCACGAACGTAAACAGCGAACAACTGAATGTAGATATTGTTCTACTACTCCCAGCTGTCAAATCAAGGCCTACTCGAATTCACGAATAAACAACACATGTAGATGAAAATAAAAAAGCTTAATCTCGATTTGATTACTAGTAACAAGCAATTTGATTCTTTCCTTTTCACTACAAACAAAATTTAATTAAAATAGTAAAAAAAATAAGTGTGTAATCACTAAAAGAATAAGAAGCCGATATATCGGCTAGCGGCCGTTTTGGCGTTGTATTTGTTGAGCCGATATTTCGGCTCGTGGCCGTTTTCAGAAGTATTTTTGTAAGCCGATATATCGGCTCATGGCCGTCAAAGGGTTAAGCTTTCCATACGAACAGCTGTTTTTTGTGCCCATGATAAAATCAAAAGAAATCTTTCTTCTTCTTCCTTAAGATTGACGTTCCATAAGATTAACATTGAAACTTAGAGGGCCACTGGGGCGTAGCCCTTATCACTAAGGGGTATGAAAAATAGATGTTAGCCGATTCGCAGACCTACTCAATATACTCACAAAATTTCATAAGAATCGGTCAAGCCGTTTCGGAGGAGTACGGGAACGAACATTGTGTCACGAGAATTTTATATATAAGAATCACTTCCTACTAGAAAGAAAACAATTATACCTTAACTTATATTTATATAAAATAAAATCATGACAACTCTTTGTCTTTTTGTTTGAATTAATCTCTAAAACCCTGAACAGAATTTCATGTAATTATTGTTACCATTGTTTAGAACATTAACTAAAGATGAAAGAAAACTTAACAAAAACAATTTTAGTAAAAGAAGTTAAAGAAAGAAGTTGTTCACACTGTTTATAACCTTCAACATAAATCAAGACAAAAAAATCAGGGATGTGATTGATGCGATCACTGAGTTGGACTCACCTTGCAGCCGCTTCCAAAGACGGGAACCTTATTGTAGTTGTGAGATCAGAAATAAACCCAACACGACCGCCACAGTTCTCTGCTAACCTCTTCAACCTGTGACGGATCCTACCATGATCTTGACTAGCAGGAAGGTTGCTTACTAAAACTTCAGATGGTTGGTTCCACGCCTGTTACAAATAATACACTATATTATACAATATTATATATTATACTTGTACAATTTTGTATCACTGACTTTAACTGGTGATATGCATTTTACAAAGACTCTTTCAGAACAACTGCGTAATTCCAAGACTCAACATTGCACGAATCAACATTTATAGTGATTTTAATATGTTTCACTGCCAGGGTGTCCTAAAACTCAAAAACTAAAATTACTTTCTGATTAAAATTTTGTTTAAATCTTTAAAATGTATAAACCTAGTATGGAATAGAACTCGTTATCGGAATTTCCCGCATACACAGTTTTTTATCTAGAGAATCTCAAGAGTTTTCTGCAGCATCCATAAGAAAAGTTCGCTCAGAATTTAAGGAAAAAGTTTCATAAAAATGTAGATAGGTTTATATTTTCTTATTTCCACTTAAAGTTGATCAGAAAATCACAATACTAAATTGCTCATTGCCTCCAAACTGTTTCAAACTTTAACGTTTTTTTCTTTCGATTCCAACATTAAGAGCAAATTCTAGTAGTTTCCGCTAACGATCTTTTAAAGCTAAGAGAGCAGTACGACTTGAACAAACATTATTTGACTCAACAGATTCAAATCATGTGACTTTAGAAGTAAAAAACTAACAGTACATACAGCAGCAAAGTATATCTACTTATATAAAGCTAGAAGGTAACACTGATTCATTGACATTAAGGCACTTCCCGTAATCAGACCCCCCTCAACCTTATACTTGAATTAAAGCTCTCGACGAGAAACTTTTGGAAAAATTGCCAGAAATTAACATTTTTTAATTTTGGAAGCACCTTTTGGGCGGGAAAGATTTTTTCAATTTTTCCACTTTGAGCGCGTTTAGTAAGAAAACGGTAAGAGATAGCAAAAAATGTTAAATACAAAAGTTGTAGAAAATTAAATTTCAAAGAAGAGATTTTCCGTCAGATTCAAGATCCAATCATCCATTTAGTCACTATTCATCCGAGAAGGGAGGCTCTGCCCAACGTCCTTAAAGCTAGACGATTTCACTCATTCACTGACATTAATTATTAGGCACTTCCCGTAATCGGAGCCCCATCAACCTTATACTTGAATTAAAGCTCTCGACGAGAAACTTTAGGGAAAATTGCCAGAATTTAACTTTTTATAATTTTGGAAGCACCTTATGGGCGGGAACGATTTTTTCGATTTTTTGAATTTCTTCATTTTCCCTCTTTGAGCGCATTTAGCAAGAAAACGGTAAGAGATAGAAAAAAATGTTAAATACAAAAGTTGTAGAAAATTTAATTTCAAACTAACGATTTTGCATCAAATTTAAGATCCAATCATCCGTTCAGCCGCTATTCACCCGAGAAGGACCTCCGGCACACAATCCTTCAAATTTCCCATGTTAATCTTATGGAGATAATGTTTAATGAGTTTGAGTCCCCTGCCAAATAAAACGGCTGATTTATGCTCGGTCACCTATGTACAAACGAGCCAAAGATTAACGAGATTCTTTAACGAATTTTCCAACTGCGAGCGAAGCGAAGCAGCCATTGAGGCCGAAGGCCGAGGTGGGGTTGGGACGCGAAGCGTCCAGGGGCAGAGCCCCTAGTTAAATGTATAAAGATCAATGAGATCTACTAGTAGCATTGAAGTTTCAAAATGCTTGAGTCGACTGAAGCAGTGTAGAAACTCAGTATGTTATATTTATAAAGATCAAAGAGATGTAAATGAATTGACAAAAAATCAACATGTACTTCTCGGAAAAGACCAGGACTTTAGGGATTGTAAACCATTATAATCAGTAAGAAAGTGTTTAGGACTGTTCGGGAATATCCGAAACTCTCATAAGAGTGTTGACAACAAATCTGATATCAAAATTCATTACTTTTTAGTTACCCATTAACTATTCTTTTTGAAAATTTATCTATTTAAATAGTTCAAATACTTAAGAAACAATTTTAAATGTCCACGAAAGAATACGATAACCAAATATTATTTACGCTGATTTTATAAAACGACGGTGTTAAAACACAAATTTATATAAAACAGCGAATGTCCATGAAAGAACGATGCTTGAAAACAATTTGTTTTTGTTTCTATGATATGCGTTAATTTAAAATACAACAGCGTCTATCCCCAAAAAAAACCCTTAATTTATATGGCTGTCACAGGAATTAATTATACGTAAAACAAAGGCATTTTGTCAATACTCTCTCAGAAAACTTAAATTGTGGGAAACGTAAGTTCCGAAAATGTCCAGAATTCGTTATAAACGTAAAATAATATAATTTTTGGTACTTTTTAGTTACTTCTGCTACTGATCTATAAAACTCATTACTCTCGTAAGGTATTGTTACAGAAGACAACCTGTCATAATCGTTACCCGTTGGGTAAATAAACTACTTTCTAGTTACTGTGTTACCGATATCCAAAATAATATACTATTTCAATACTGGTAGACACCCTTCACTGTGAATTTATGTGATTTTGCAGAGCTTCGGTTGAGACTTTTCAACCAGTCAGTGACCGTAGAAAGTCGGTGGCATTTATTCAGCCTAATTTAAATGGTTCAGTCCATTTATACAAGTTTCTCCAACTTAAAACACCATATTTTTCCCCATACTGCTTCAACATTTTGCTACATATATGTTTTATATTATTACTAACTGCTTTCTGATGCAATTTGTTCATATTTTCAGTTGCCGCAACTTAGATTCGTAAAATAAGTTTCAAAAATAAACGCTTAGTCTATACTTGTAGCTGTGATAAACATAACTGTATAGATCAAATTTGCTAAATGATTACATTTTAATGTAAAGCAATTTGTTTAAATAAAAACTAAAATCATCTTACCTTAACACTAATCCTGTAAGGCAAGTTAGACACCAGACTAGAGAAATTGTAATGTTCATTGGCACACAGAATCAAAGACTCGGAACACTTCTCATTATGTATTAATATCACATGCACTTTTTTTCTGAAATCAAAAACAAATTATAAAAACAATATCTAATTTAATGAAATAAAAATTAGGTCTATTATTAGACAATCAGGAGTCAGTAGAAGAATCAGTTGCACAAACTCCACATGGGCTAGGAGTGCCACAGCCACTACAAAATAATTCTTACATTTATTATTTTTTAATGATATTTATTCATTAGTCAACAAATTTATTTTTATGCATCCAACTGACTCAAGGTGCAGAGTAAAAGTGACCGCAAGTAAACCTGCTGACAAAAGCCCTTATAACCGATCCCAAGAGCATTCTTTTCCTACCTAGGGGCAATCTCTGTTTATGTTAAACCTCACGTATTGCTTCACTTTCAATACTCGCTGAATAGAGGATAGTAGTTTATAATCTAAGTTGTGGAGTTAAAATGGCCGCACAAGCTTCCAACACTTTGTTATGGTGAAATAAATAGTGATCCTTTATAAGCGATATATAAAATTAATTTTTATTAACCCTAGAAAGATAAATTGTGTTTCAGAATGACACTATGGGTATTTGCACGTAAATTTGGCGTACACATAAAAGAAAGTGAATTTGTTTCCGATATGTGAAAGTATTTATCATTATTTACCTTTTATTCTTTAAATAATAATTGTTTTAAATACATTATGTTTTTTAAATTGTATTCCAAGATTCAACTTGGTTGGTTATGTCATTTCCTTTTCAATATTTAACAAAAAATATTTGTAAAGCAATGGAAATATTTAGCACAGTACTAAACAATTTACAAAAAAATAAGACTTTATTTACAATAACGAATCATGGCAATAGAATACAAATATACAGAAGTAAAACATTGCTTTTTGCTGTCACATTTGTTTAATTGTACTTTGATTATAAATGTCCGTCAAGGGTATTACTACATTAATCTGACGTGAGGATTTCAGTAAAATACTCAATAACTATTTTCAACTAAACACCTAAAAACCACAGCTGTCTGGCAGCGACTAAATGATGGTAGCACTGCAGGGTGGTGAACTTTGAAAGTAAGTGGGAGGAAGTAGGAGCTTGTTTTAGATTTACGTACAATACCTTTATAGGGTTAAGATATAAAACAAACCCAACGATAAATAAATATCCTTTTTACTAAACTGCAGAGTGAGTAAAATAAAAACCAATCTTTTGCCATTCATCTCCTCAGACAATCCCGAGCTGGCTGATATTGTAAGTGGAGTGTTACAGGTCGTGTGTTATGACATGGAGAACCTACTTGGTGGGCGGTTTCTGTCTGTTTTTCCTTCTGCGCAACCTTGAGTGAGCACGAGGTTACAACGTCTGTTGCTAAAAGAATCACAATAGTTTTTAACAAAAGAAGATGTTACACTATTGCAAATTATGCCTCCGTTAACAAGGTAGTTAGGGGACGGTATACTGTTTCAAATCCAAACGTTTGATTGGGCCAGGAAGTTCAAGAGTGGAGAATAAAAGTCATTATCGGCGCCCTAGGTCATGTCTCATAGATGACAACATCCATGCAGTTAACTACCTCATCGAGCAATACCAGCGGTTGATTGTCGATCAAATATTCAGCGGTGAGTATCAACCATGGGAGTAATCAAACTAACAACACAGAAAATCAAAAAGAAGTCAAGTTTCAAATCTGTAAGAAACTCCTAAATCAATGCCGGTAGGAAGCTGTTAATTCAGTGAAAGCTGCCTACAAAAACAAAATACAGGATATCCTCATCAGAGAAGTCATCCTTCTCGCTAGGTCTCACACAGGGGTTTTATAGACTGGAGGAAATGCATCCTCCCTACAGCTCAGATTTGTCCCCCTGTGATTATTTTTTCTTTGCGCTCTTGAAAGAAGCGCTGGGATCACGTACGCAATCCAACCTAAAAATTTCTTTAAAGAAGTGATCTACTAATTTCCAAAACGCTGGAAAGAATATATACAGCATACAGTAGACTATGTTGAGAACGTAATGGTTTTATTTGTTTTTTTTTTTAAGATCAATAAATGAATGACAAAACTTTGGTTTAAAGTTAACTAACCCTCATATATTTATAATACCTACGCCTACACTAAACCTGCTTTGCTTGTGTCTCCTTCTAGCATTCGTTTCTCACTGTGCTAACTTGTCAACTATATTCAAACGATGTATAAAATTAACTGTATAAAAATGTAGTATGGCATTTGGTACAGCTGTAACCACTCGTTCATTTCAAAAGCTCTTGAAGTGGAAAGGTCATGTTCACTAAAGTCATCAATTGATGTAGTATGCTTTTCTTGGATTCATTCGAAATATTTCTGGGTTTTTATAGTTTCTAGGTACAGTACGACCAGTCAAATCCGGACCCTCCCATAACCGGACGCATCTCCATACAAATTTTCGTATTTTGGTTGTGTGGCGGATGAGGTGGAAAAGTAAAAGTTGCGGCTAGTATAATGTTTGCGCGCCGTGCCTAGTCTATTCTTAGCAGCCTGCCACCTTGAAACGGTCAATGACTCTCTCCCCAAATCACAACTTATTTCAAAAACTGATGTAGCCATTAGCGTTCCTTTACGGTACTTTAAGTAAAACTGATGTTATATTTTACTGTGCCGAATCGTAGGCCTACCGGTAATTTTTTTAAAGCTAGAGTGTTTATAAGTACAGTACTGTACCTACATACTTTAGATTTTAATTACTGCAATTATTTAATTACTGTACTGTAATAATTAAAATTGTGTTTTTACAATGTAAACTGTTTTATTTTATTGCTTACTTTTAATTACCAATAGTCTACTGTTGTATTCAGAACATCAATTTGTTATCCTATATAGTACACTAGGGGAGACCCCTGCGTGCTCCGCACGCCAACCCCCAACGGAACCTTCTAAAAACATATGTTATGTTTTATTTATAATAAATGTGTAAGATTAATAATAACCTCAAAACTAAGATGGTAAATAATGTTAAATGTTGAAATCAAATTATTTCTTATATTTTATTACAGCAGTTATAATAATAGTTAAAAGGTCTACACTTTAAAACCCTAACCTAAAAGCTAGAAATACAAAAATAATAATTGCTTCAAATTTTGAAATCAGCTGTTAATGGAAATATTGGAGCAAACAGCAGCTATATTATCTGTTATTTTATTCAATTGGTTGCTATGGTAATAATTGTAAATACATGTGTTGGTTTATCATTCTATGCCTAACCTAAGAATTTTTTTCGACTAAATTTACAAATATTGAAATAAAAAAATGTTTTTATCAAAATTAATTATAGCCTATGTTACTCAGGGTTAGTGTAGCTTTTTATTTTAGTAAAACTATTTTTTCAATCGGTTCAGTAGTGCCAGAGATTACCCCCTACATACATACAACAAACAAAAAAACAAACAAACATACAAACAAACTTAACCTCTTTATAATATTATTATAGATATAGATTAGTATAGATTGTAGTACAGTAAATACAAGTCCAAACCGCTTGAAACATCTAAAAATAGTATTGAACAACAATGGCTTTCATTGTTGTGGGCCCTTTGGCTATTTATAAATGACCTCGCTATATCCGGATTTTACCATATCCGGATCGGCCAGACGCCACATTAGTCCGAATATGACAGGTTGTACTGTACTTATATTATTTAATTTCTGTTTTAAAGTGTTTTCAAATCAGACTCGCACACATTGTGCTATCAACACTGAATACAGGTAACGAGATCAAGCAACACATACCTGTGGCGGAGATCACAAAGATCAGGGGCAAAGTTAATATCTCCTGAGATAAGAACCACAGCTGAAGGGCTGCCATGGATATCGGCAAACCTACGTATTGATTGACGCAGCTTCTCGTCTGCTGCGTTCTTTGATGTCGCTCCAACGTGAATTAAATTGACCTGAGAACAGATCATTTATAAAGAACTTAAGCGATAGATACATTCAACTATTATCTGTAATATTGGTATTTAACCTTTCAAGAACCAGTATTTTTTTCCATCCCTGTAGGAAATGCCATCACAATTTTAACAGAAAATGTGCACAGCCCTTGGCAAAACATGTACGTCACTGTCAGTTGCTATATAATTTTTCAATTCCTTCAATCTATGTTAATAATTTTAAAAATACACAAAATAATTATTTGACTTTAAAATGAATATAAATTTATCTAGTAATAATATACAGGATGATCTGTTTACATGAGCCACTATTGGCATCTCAGAAATTATTGATTTTGGAGCAATGTTTAAATGGGGACATCATCATATGCTGCCATTTTACAATGTGGCGGACAACTTAAATTGTTTACAGAATCTCTTGTTTGACTCGATAAAACATGTAATTTCAAACATCTTGTAAATGGAAATTGTTTTTTTAGGTCCCACCCCAAGTTGCTGAAACCTTTCAAAAATCAAATTTACATAAAAACGGTTGAGTTTATTAAAAAAATGCAAAGAATAAATAAAAGTGTTAAAATTATGTGTAATATACATAAACGGAATATAAAATTTTGTTTACTTCATTGTATGCTAAAAGATCCTTTGTGAAAAATTTCAAGCTTCTAGCTTGACTTAATTTTTGGCTTCTAACACAATCTAAAGCACTTACAAGGTCTTATGGTGTCTTAAAAAAAGTTTTTTCCTAAGCTACAACTTTCCTATTAAATGTATGGTAAAAAAATCTAATTGTGTGCTTAAGACCGCACGGGAGAAGTGCTAACTTTTTAATTAACACAACTTACGAAATGGGAAGCACAATGTTTATTTTTTAACACAGCTTACGAAATGAGGAAGCACAATGTCCATTTCAGAGGTTACTAATCAAACTATACATTGTATTAACATTAACAGATTAAGCCTATGACGTAGGACAATCTGTTACACTTATATACCCAACTCAAATATACGAAATTAGCAGTGCGATTGTGGCCAAACCGGCTAAGGAGATAGTCTATGGTGATGGACTCTGCTGGTTCGAATCTCGGCAAGACCAAAACTTTTTTGCAAACATATGGAATAGAGCGTTTCACATTAAGAGCGTTTCACATTAGGAGCGTTACACAAAATTAATGGTGAAACGAGTGACGGTAAAATCCAATTCACCCCCAGCAACAAGAAAACTATATCTAAACAAACATGTATACAAATTGTTTGATGTGGTGCGCCTATAGAAGTCCACTTCAAAAAGTCTACTGTTTTCCCGCTGTAGCAAAAAACGTTTTATACCCGTTCATCCCACTCCCAAACCCATTACAAAGGTGGAAATTGGTAGACGGTTTCTACAATTTTTAAGATGAAAAGAACCTCTCTGAGCAAAATATCTCACCTGGGTTCTTATTGTTTTTACTAATTCTAACAAACAACTTATTTTTTATTATATTACCCCGTACTATACATGTTGTTGAGATATCACATTAAAAGCATACACTGTCTATTCAACTTACTTGAGCATCATTCAGTTCTTGAACCACCTGAGCTGTTTCTTTTTTCACATCACAAACTACAAGGAATTCTACTTCTCTATAACCATCAAAAAATCTGTCTCTGATAGTTTGTGCAACAGTTATTGCAGATCTGCCCCGTGGAATCTATTCAACACAAATTATACATTTAATTAAAAATAGAAAATAAATATAAGCTGTTTGTTTGCAATCATTAACTGCTGAAAATTTTATAGCCTACACAAATAAATAACCTATTGGAAGTTGTCTCCTTTTAAGTGTTAAATACAAGTTGTTATAAAAAAATAAGAGGAATGTTTTTTTCTTTCAAAAAGTATTATTTATTTGTCTACATCAATTTTATACCCTTTAAAATAGTCCCCATTAGATATTATACATTTATGCCAGCGCTTCTTCCAATCCCCGAAAAAAACAATTTTCCTGCTTTGCAAAAAAAAATGTTTTTCACCCCTTCAACCCCCTTCTAGAGGGTGGAAATTGGTAGACTTTTTTCTACAATATTTATGATAAGAAAAACCTCTGGAGAAAAGATCTCACCTGGTTGTATTAATTAATGAAAATCTTATATTATGTCTGTGTACAATTACAAAACATCGAAAACCAGGGTCCAACTACAGGTAACATAATATAAAACTCCCAAGGAATAAAAAAGTTATAACCATGAGTTACCTGACAGTTCTCTATATCCCAAAACACTCCAATAGGTGGAAGACACCTCGAAAACGTAGTCACCGGACTGCCGTCACTCTGGTACCCTCGCATATTATACACAGTGTTATGATGTTGTGCAGGTACTGGTGAAGACGCCTCTCTCACGCCGGTGTCCGACAAACTATCCGATGTCGTCTCTATGTCCGATATACTCTGCCACAACGGAGAACAGGATTTGGAAGGAGAATTATTAGGCAACACCTTCGGCGGAGGGGGAAATTTGAATTTAGAAACTTTCTTTGGAGAATCATCGTTTTCCACATCATCACAGCTATGGTAGTCTAGAAGCTTGCGCACAGCTGAAATAAAGGTTACAGACATTAGGTGCGATGTTATAGTTTTTAACCTCATAATTTTCATCTTAATGCTTTATGATGGATGTTATTTCATTATTATTTTGAGAAACAACATCTATTTGAATAAAAAATTCAAGTTTTACTATTTACACAGCAACCATAACCAGTTTATTTTTTCTCCCAAAAATTTCATTTTTTTGACCAATATTTTGTACTCTATATAATTCTATCATGCTGATGATATAAAAAAAATGTTAGAAGCATGCTGCTGCTATAATACCAATGTTAGATCTGAGCTAACACAATGAATTTGGAAAAACATAAACACTAAGAAAATAAACCAATTGCTATAAAAACAAATAATACCCCTGTAAACTACAATGCAAAGAAATTTAGTTCCACTTTTTACCAATTTATTAAAAACAAATATAACTTCATAACAAACAAACAACACTTTCGAACTTCGTAAATCATTGTAATTACAAGGATTGAAAAGGTAACCTCATTGAACGAGTAACCTTTCCTTTCTGCTAACATACATCAAGTAAAACGGCATATGATGGAAGAATTAAATTGTGTATTAGGCCTACCTCTAGGTTTTTGGTGAATCTGTCTTTTGTCGTCCATTTTAAACATAATCTATTGCACAATAAGTTTAGCCAACTTCCATTACCAGCTTACTCAGGAAATCATCTGAAACAAAACAAACACACAATGTTATTTGAACTGAGCGAACCCAATTTTAGATGGAGCAACGCTGAGCTCTCTTACCCTCAACGCAAAATTCAAAGTCAAATTTTGGAAGAGAACCAATCAAAACTATTAGCAAGACAATTATTAGCCTATATATCGATACCTTTTTTGGTTAAAAAATATTGTCTTTTAATTATGTATTTATGTTTAATGAGTAGAAGTGAGAAACATTCATAGAAAAATTCTTCAATGACATCTATCAGGGTTCATGCTACATTACCTTGAAAATTTCAAGTTTTTCTAGGATTTATAACAGATATTTTAAAACAAATTCAAGAACAAATTGCAGCCAATTTTAAAGGTTTTTTCAATAACATCTATATTAAAACAGTTATATACATATACACCTCAACTATATTTAAGAATAATCCAGGGGACTGATGACAGGATTAGAAGTACCAAACAAACCTATATATAGTTCTAACGCAAGTAAATGTTCCCGACTTGTTTTTGTAATTTACCCTAATTAAAACACATCTGAGAAATAAAAATACGGTAGTTTTATTCGTGTAACATAAAAACCCAAACTTTTTCCACGATATGATATTTTTTTAAAAATTCAATCATAGCAAGGTCTAGAAAAATAAAATAAAAATCCAAAAATTGTCCAAGGATATTGTAAGATAGGCAGCTACATAAAACCTGGCTATTGTAATACAGTAAGACCTCGATAATCCGGCATGCTCGGGGATCCGGTGAGGCCCGATTATCAAATATGCCGGATTATCGAGGTCTTCCTTTAAAATGGTTTAGACAGGGAACAAACTATAAATAAACGCACATGTACTTTATATGAACACGTAAATTACACGTTAAAACTACGTAACATTAACTGCGTAGAGAGACTGCCTCTAACTAATAAATTTTGAAAAGCCTAAAACAAAATAATTTTGTACATAAAATATTTATAATATAAGCTCTCTGAGCGCTGGATTGTAACAAATATAAAAAAAGGTTCCGCATGCTATCGTGCGAGTGACACGCTGATGTTATAATTGCTATCATAACCCCAGGCTTCAAGGTGATGAAATATTTTTCCTATAATAACCTGATTAGCTTTTTATAAGACATATCTAGCCTTTAAAATAATTTTGAGCATATATGAAGCAGAGTAATTATGTGTTTTATGTTGTTTCAATGTCTTTTTGCCGAAACATGAATATAAACAGGAACAGAGTTCGGTAAGGGGGAGTATGGGCGTAGTAGGGAACAGCGGAACAGACAAGTTGCGGCGTAGTGCTGCGCGATTGTTTGATGCTCGAGATGTTTGAACAATCGAGACAATCGACTAAAACATCACGCATTCGTGTATCAGTAATTGGGTGTATTACTAAGAGAAGTAGACATAAGTCACGAGTGATTTTAAGTTTTACAGAATAAAGACTTTGTATATATAGAAACTCGATTTTTTTAATTTTTACCCTAAAAGTCACTGATTTTTATTTCTGTGAAATAGTAGATTACCCTGAAAGCGGTTTTAAATCGAACAACTATTTACAAGAAATTCAATGTATCTTTTTCCAAACACTTCAATTTGTTCAAATAATTTTCAGTAAGTGGAATACGTTCAACAAAATACTATCAGCAGCGAAAGTGTTAAATGGTCCCTTTAACGTTTTTAAAGGACAACGAGAGCACATTGTTTTGAATCGGTTCGATTTTTAGGAGAAATTTTCATTGAAATGTTTGTTTTGAACAAGTTTATTGAGCAGTAGATTTTTACACACTGTTTTTAACGGATGCGGAGCCAACAGACAGTGTATACCAGGCTTAATTACCAAAACTGCTATTTTTATTGAGTGCAAATTTTCAAGGCTGATGGATGCCGAACTATCGGGTCTGCCGGATTATCGAGGTCTTACTGTAATATTAATCGGGTTTTAAGGGAAATATAGTTTTCACCACTTTCACAAAACTTCGGATTCACTATATATATATTTATATATACTAGCTCACACTTACGTCGTTGCCCGTGGTGGTTAGTATTTTCAGTCTTTTTAACGTAATTGTAATCTTTTGAAGTGTTCAGTTAGTGAGTGTTATTTGGCTTTTATATATAGGCCTATAGATCTTAAATAATAAAAGCACTATTGCATAATAATAAAAGATCTGAAATTATGATTTTAGTAACTTTGATCCCCCCAAACCCCTCCTAAAATTTCAAAAATTTTCATACCCTTTCTTAGAGAGCGCCTAAGGCCCTACAGGAAGCTACATACCAAATTTCATTCCAATCCGTTCGGGCGTAATTTGAGGATGATCAAAAACGCATTGAAAACGCAAGGGAAAATGCAAAAAACACCTATTTCTGGCGTAATTTTGGGAGAATCTCAAACATTTTTAACAGACTACTTTTAGGCCTTAAACGAACCTAAGTACCAAATTTCAACATTTTCTGCCAATTAGTTCTCGAAAAAGCTGAGAAAACGCAAAAAATCGCTAGAAAAACGCGAATATTGGGCGTATCTTTGGGATGTTTTCAAAATCCGTTCTTAGTGCGCGTCTAAATGTCCAACTGAACATGCATGCCAAATTTGAACTCATTTGGTTCAGTAGATTTTTAGTTCTGCTGATGAATGAATCAGTGCCATTTCGCTTTTATAGATAGATATATATATATATATATATAGAGAGAGAGAGAGAGAGAGAGATTTCCTATAAGTTAAATTTGGTTCAAGTGGAGGACGTCGTGACTACAGGTTTTAATAGAATTACACTATATATCACTTTTTCCTATATATATATAATGAAATTAGACACTTCACTGATCACGGGAAATCAATTATAAACATTCTAAAACAAATATAACATAACAAATTAACAAACCAAAAATCGCTTATGGGATTTAACACAGACAATGAACAGCCATTTTAATACGCGATAGGAACAGGGTTGCCAGATTGGTTGCAATTAGATTTCAGTGGGTTTATCAGTGCCTCCTATATTGCCTAAAATTAGAAAATAATAACTGTTTAAGTTAGAACCCTACCTCCGTTTTTTTTTTAATTCTAATTATATAATGTGATAATAAGGACAAAATATTATAATTATACTGTTATCGGCAACATACTGTGACTAAACAG
>JAGFPH010001356.1:243596-258464 GCA_018207615.1 Philaenus spumarius
TTTTTTTTTTTTTTTTCTATTAAGAAACACTCGGCTAATTAATTACAAAACCAATGAGATTCAAATGCTGCGGTCAGCTGTTTAGTAGTACACAGGTTTCAAATAGAGATTTATACACAAGGTCACTAGATAGTAAAGGTTGCCTCATAGTCATGTAAACAAACTCAAACCTCCACTATTTTTGATATTTCTCGTATGAGGCAACCTTTACTATCTAGTTACCTTGATTTATACACACCTTATTCAGTACAATAACCTATTGTTCGATTTTGCAACGTTGATGAATTTCCATTTTAAATATGCAGTTATACTGTACTTTCTATTGTTCGATGTATTTCTTTCCGTAATTTACGTTTTGTTACATTATTTTCACATTTTCTTGCTTTGTGGATACTTTTGGGGTTAATATTTATTTATTTATTTATTCCACTATATACATACATATACTACATACATACATATCTCTTATATAAAATGCAATGTCCTGACTGATGATCAACGTAGAGCCGATTCTATTAAAGCTAGAGACTTGAAATTTGGAAGGTACATCCGTCCAATAATGTAGAGGCGTACTAAGAAAGGATTTTGCAAAATTTTGAATTTAAAGGGTAGAAAATGCGAAAATTCATCCCTCCCATAAGCATCCATATAACAGATGAAACAGCTGATTCGTATTTATTAATGTGTTATTCTGGTTACTATGGTGATAATTCTAAACTCTTTCAAAAAAAGTGTGTTGATTTTATAATAATAGGCCTAACCTAAAATTGTGTAAACCTTTGGTCCAAATAAGCTGTTTTATTTATAATGTGTAACAATAATATAGGCCTAATGTTAAATTGTAATATTAGATGTTTGAATTATTATATTTCATAGGTTTTAAAGGCCTAACCTAAAATTGTATTAAACTTTTGATTCAAATCAGTTGTTTTATTAATTATGTGTAACAATCATTAGGCCTATGTTGAATTACACGGGATACGAATTACAGGATGTTGAATTACACGGGATACAGGCTTTCAAAGTTTCAAATTAAGCAATAGCGAAGCATTGCCGGGTCCACTAGTACACATATATTACCACAGGTCTAATTCTAGGCCTGTAGCAATCCCACCGGAGGTACAAGTACCTGTATGTGGGAGTGGGAGACTCAATATTAAAGCTATATGAACCAATAAAATTAAATATAACTAAAACTAATAGGAGACAAGAGAGAGAAAAGAAAAAAAAATATACAAAATAACCTCGACATAATACAATTTATAGATTACGATTCAAAATTCAAAATTGGGATTTGCCTCGACTATCCAGCTTTTCAATTTCCTTTTAATACCATTCCTACTTAGCTGTATATTCTTAAGCGTCTTTGGTAACATGTTAAAAGTTTTTAAAGCGACATAATGAAAGTTTTTCTTACCAACGAAATATTGTTTAGTTTATTTAATTCTTACATGTTTGGTTTATGTGAAGTGATTTATTTTGTTATAATTACGTCAAATATCGCGGTAAAGTCAAAACTTAACCTATACAATTTCAACTTTTATTTCTTTCATAACTCCTACAAATATTATTTCCCGGGAAAATTTTTGTTGTTTTTATAATCAGTTTAACGTGTTCTTTCATAATATGAAGAAATTTAAAAAAAACTCTGGTCACGCCGTACTCCATCTTTACCAGCTTTTAACACCAATATGATTTTGGTAAACTGTATTAATGAAAGAAGAAGAGATGGGGTTTGAGCAACGTTTTCAATTTCAGAATAATTTTTTTAAAGAACCATGCACAAATTTTATTAAAAATTATTTTGATATTCTAAAGCTCTTTTGAAGACTACCCCCTCCCCCCCTACCACAAATAGCCTATTTATTTTTTGGAGTACCAAACTTTAGGTAACTTACTCCAGAAGAATTCATATAAAATAGGCTATATTTTTTTAAATTCCGATTGTTGTAACTCTGCCAAATTACATTTGGGTATTTTTACCCGTTATTGATAAATAAGACTGTGACAGACAAATTAGTGATTCAATAAAGTTTTGTATTTTTTCTTTTAAGGTACATTTTTAACCACAAAAATAAACTCAAAGTAATAACAACAATCCAAGAAATATAAAATTTACAAATAATAATATCCCCCCTTGACTATTATAGATCAATATAACTTGTGAATAAATATTAAGCTTGACTTACTACAGAATGCGTAGCAACTAATACGTATTAGTCGTGAGATTCTATGTTTGTTTTATCCTACGAAATGATAACTTGTACCAAGCTAGATTAATTTCATTTCTTGATTAATCAAATTCATACAACTGTAGGCCTACTATCATTTCACTTTCCTATTATCAAAACTATGAAACACAGAGCTATTGATTGGACAAAGAACTTAAATACCACATGATAGCCTAATGACTCATGTCACCTGTGAATCACGATAGCATCTAGAAGCCTAACACAATCTACAGTGATAAATGTTTCACAATTAACTCATAACAACTATCCAACAACATCTCGGTGTAAAGCCATGTCTCTAGGCATAACTCTTAGTCAACATTAATTCCATTAGTCAAACAGTTTTCTTAGTCGTAGCCTACAATAACAACTAAAATTGTAAAAAAACAAGCGTTTATATAAAATTCTGTAAAAACATAACAAATCATATATATAGGCCTATACTGTAGTTATAAGGATTTTTATGGTGATTAGGCATTTTATACAGGATGCACCAAAATAAACAGTAGCCTACTTATTTATATAAATAACAGCTGAGTGCATTCTTTTGAAACAATTTGTATTTCTAGTTTTCAGGTTAGAATTACTTGTTTAGCATAAGGTTTAAATCATGGTGGTTTTATTTAACCTTTATTGCAGTACTGTAGGCCTAGGCCTACTGTATGTTCCTAAATAAACAGTGTGCTGATCTATATAAACTAGTGGACCCGGCAATGCTTCGCTATTGCTTGTCAGTTGTTGGTCAAAATCAGCTGTTTTAAGCTTTTCATACGAACAGCTGTTTTTTGTGCCCCTGATAAAATCAAAAGAAATCTTTCTTCTTCTTCCTTAAGATTGACCTTCCATAAGATTAACATTGAAACTTTGAGGGCCACTGGGGCGTATCCCTGAGAACCGATGTAAATTATAATGGGATTCTGCTCATCTAAAGGACACTACCTTTCTAACGGTATGCGCGAATTTCTCCTACGATGCACACAAGCTGAGAAAAAAGGACGACAAGTTTTGTGCTTGCCTATTAATATATAGATAACAGAACAGCTGATTGCATTCTTTTGAAACAATTTGTAGGCTATTTCTAATGTTCAGGTAATAGATTAGAATTTGTTTAGCAGTAGGCCTAGGCTTAAATCATGGTGGTTTTATTTAACCTTTATTACAGCATTGTATATGCCTAAATAAGCTGATCTATATTAAATAACAGCTGATTAAATTCTTTTTAAACAATTTTTATTTCTAGTTTTCAGGTTAGAATTTGTTTTAGCTGTAGGCTACTAGAATAATAAATTTAGTCATAGTAGTTTATAGTTTATGTTCATCGCCGTCTTCACGCTGGAGTACGATTAGGCCTACAGCTGGATAAAGTATTGATAGTGGATCTATTCAAAATATTGATGTTTTTTTACATTGATGGTCTGGAGCTATGGTTTTATAACATTAATGTAAATCATCCAATGTTTACCATGTATCAATGTTAATATTTTTGTTTGACTTTATTTAGTTTTCATAGTACAAATCTAAATTTTATAACTTATAGCCTACAAATTATTTATTTTAAATTGTTTTTGATTTGATGTTTTTTGTTAGGCTGACTGATTAACATGTTAGTTTCAGTGTAAGCTATTTGAGATGTAGCCTATATAAAATATATAGGCCTACATACACAATGCATTATAAAATATACACTTATGTACTAATTAATACATTATAATTTAATTTTGTTTTTAACATTAAAAGTAATCCATGTAATATTTAGCCTACATAGATATTCAATATTTCTAATTGTAAGACACAGAAAAACTAAATTTTTACAAATTACTTCGTTAAACTTTTATTAATATTTCAACAGATGTTTTTGCTTTTGAAATGGCACAATAATACAGTAGGTTAATATAATAATCAAATCAATACCCGTACAATACACTATATTATGATTATCATTAAAACCTCACTTAATATTTCAATTCATAATGTTTATTCTACTAAAAATTCCAATCTTTCAAAATGAAAAAATAACGTTGATAGCAGTACATTAATTAATATAACATTCTAACAAACACTATAGAGGCTACTATTAAAACTCGGTTAAAAAGTTTTTTTTATGAATTTGTATAATTAATAGGCCTATTAAATTTTTAAACCAAACTGATGAAAATCCACAATAAACGGTACCAGGAACTGGCACATACTTTCTCACAAACATATTTAAATTATTAAACAGATTCACTGTTACTTGTAGGGTGGGGTAGGAGAGTTTTTTTATTAAAGTTGGAGATTAACTAATAAATATTATTATTAATATCTAGAGAGAAAACTATTTCGAACAAATTTGCACCAAACACGTCAATTATGTCTTTAAAGGTGCACATAAAAAGGATTTAAATTTTTTTGAAAAAAACCCCTTTATGCCCAAAAAACCCCCAAAAATCAGTTATTATTATTATTAGCTAAACGAGAATTTTTAGAAAGATGCGGGTTTTTGCATATGGTAGGGCACATTAAAGGCTACAAATAAGCCAAATTTTATTAAAATCATTATAGCCGTTTTTTTATAAAAAAAATAATAGCCTAACTGATTTTTTGGGGGTTTTTGGCCAAAAAGGGGGTTATTTCAAAATGTTTTCAAAACTCTTTTTCGTGCATCTATACAGGCCTACTGGACATGTCTGGTGTAAATTTGGTTGAAATCGAACGAATAGTTTTCTCTCTAACTTTGTATACTTTTATTAAAGTTGGAGATTAACTAATAAATATTATTATTATTATCTAGAGAGAAAACTATTCGATCGATTTTGAACAAATTTGCACCAAACATGTCAATTAGGTCTTTATAGATGCGCATAAAAAGGTTTTGAAAAATTTTGATAAACAACCCCCTTTATGGCCAAAAAACCCCCAAAAATCAGTTATTATTATTAGCTAAACGAGAATTTTTAGAAAGATGTGGTTTTTTGCATATGGTAGGGTACATTAAAGGCTACAAATAAGCCAAATTTTATCAAAATCGTTAGAGCAGTTTTTTTATAAATAAATAATAACTGTTTTTTGGGGGGTTTTTTTGTGAAAAATGGTGTTGTTTTTCAAAATTTTTCAAAACCGTTTTTCGTGCATCCATACAGGCCTTTTTGACATGTCCGGTGCAAATTTGTTTGAAATCGATCGAATAGTTTTCGCTCTAGCTTTGTACAGACATACAGACATACATACAGACATACGTACATACAGACAGACATTTTGTAAAAACCACTTTTTTGGACTCAGGGGGTCCCAAAACGGATATTTTCACAAAAATCTCAACATCGAATTTTTTTGCGATCACTATACTTTCTCTATACTATAGTATAGTGAGAAAGTAATAAACCAATCTGACTTTAATATGATCCAATGAATTTGTTACGATTTATACAACCAGCTGATATTATTTGTTGAAATGAATAATACTTGAACTGGTAGTAAATATTTTTCCAACTAGTAAAGCTATATAGACAATAACCTAAATTAAAAATATATTATAGTACTTACCTAATAATGTAACATCATTTTAATTCCAATGGCGAATGACAGAATTTAACGAGTCTTTTGAGACCTAGACCCTGATCAGAGTAATTAACACTTTACCGGTACAATTTATACCCTCTAGATAAACTTTAATGTTCAGAATAGAATAAGAGAACACCCAACGATGACTTAGTTTCAGCTTATTATTTATTTAAATTATTGAAAACTAATTCCATTTTCTTTAGGCCTAATCAACTTCTCAATCTATAAAAATAGCAATGGGTCATTCCAAGTCAAATCAAACAATATTTAAATAATTTTGAACCTTGACAACTCAGGTTTTTCTAATTTTTGGTACACTTAAAGTACCTATCAAAAGTAACAAAGATAGTATTAAATTTAAAATTTTTTTGACTTTTGGTTTACGAGTTTTTGACTTTTAAAGATTCAAAAAACGCACGATTTTGACCGCGTCTTGAAAGCTAAAAATATTTTTAACTCAATAAGTTCAGAGAGAGCATTTTTACAATCAGAATTCATCCAAATATTGGTTAAAATTTACAGCAGGACACCTTGCCATATTGCGGCAGAAATGCAAACGTAAGAAAATGTATACATAACAGCTGGGTAGCCTATCCTATTGTAAACTTACACCCAAATAGGCCTATCAATAATTAGCCTAAGGTAGCCTAGCTGAATAAATTTGTAATTTTTTTAGGTTTAACAGTATAGGCCTATTATCAAAATGTAGGTTATTGACCTTTTCATATAAATAAGTACTTAGACCTACTTACCACCAATGTTTCATTACAAATTACAATTGTTAGCACAGTAGCCTAATCTACCAATATCTGGCCATCTATTTTACTTACTGGTATATGTGTGAATCACTAGCTCTCCTGAAGTCACTATAGTTAAGATATATCGTAATGTTCTATAAATTTAACAGAGCCAAATATCAAGTGCCCCCTAGGCCTCGACCAGGCCAGGCCTAGACTCTGGGTGAACATAAGTAGGTTAACAATCAAACTTGGACTACGTTACAAAATGTAAACAAAATAATTTACAAAGAAGTTATACTTAAACGATTTACATTTCATGTCTAAATTAAGTTTAAAAGTCAGTTTCTTTATACCAAACTCTAATATTATTAACACATCTAGGGCCCATTGTTCATTGTATCCAGGAAACCGTATTGTACATTAGGCTTCATATGAAATGGTTCCAGATTTGAACCACTAAACAATTAGCTATTTTAATTATCAAATAAAAAACATAGGAGTACAAATAATAATGTTAATATAACAATACAATTATTATCTATAGTACAATTTGCAAATAATTACCTTGCATTAAGACGATCTGTACAAAGTAACACTCTTACTTCCGCCATCTTACAAAACATAAACACAAAACCAAATCAAGGACGTTCAATTTTTAACGGGAAATTATTTTCTCTTCACTGTTTGTGATTTTGGCCAAGAAGGGGTAAGGGCTTGTGGAACACAGGTGGCTAAATAATTATTTTACTAAAATAAGGATTGTATAATAAAAATACAAATAAGTGATTTTGTTTTCGAGCATATGTTTGGTATAAAAAATACCAACATAATGTTATTGTTATGTACGGTACACCTGTAAATAAGTACCTTATTATATGATAGTATGGTTATTAGTTTTTATATTATATAATATTAATTTTTCACTACACAAATAAAATTGCATACATCAAATTAAAAATTAATTTCTAATGAGTCTAAAAATGATAAATTATGATCTTTAAATAAACTACCAAAAATTTGTTTTTGAATAGGAAATATAATACTTTTAATATGTTTAGGGCACGTTAAATTGGTTCAAAATCCATATTAAACCTCAAATATTTCGAATTATTTAAACATTTATAGAAATGTGCTTAAAATAGTTGCAGTTATTAAACTGAACGAAAATTCCGACATATAATCTTAGCGTGCTTAAAATACGTTGTTAAATTTAAACAACATTTTGTTAAATAATTAATTTTAATATTTTAGTTTTTAAAATTTCCAAACCACCGTTCAAAGTACACAATAATAACATTCTAATTATTAAAAATTCATACTTTAGAATATGGTGTATAGTACAAAACCGAATCGACACTTTGGAGCTGTTTAGAATTCGATTACTATTTACTTTGATTTGATAATGAACAAGAACGAAAAGCTACTCAGGAAGTAGGAATAGCAAACAGCTGGTAGGTAGGTAAAAACAACTAAACAACAAACGATTTGGACTTCGTTGGCGTTGCCTGTCAAAAAACAAACAACTTTGTTTTTGGTCAAATAGTTTCAATTTCGACTAAGATTTAAATTTTATTTGTGTTCGTACCAAGATGAAATATTACTTAAGCATTTAACTTTTATTTTTTAGAAAATGGGAACAATGCCAGTGTGTAATAGTTATGTTCAAATGAGGTTAAGGCTGGAAGAACTTTACCCAGAACCAACAACATTTGGAGATTGTGATTGTACCTCTTATTCATACTTCTTTTTGTCAGTTGTGTTATTTTCATTTGGATCTTTTGTAACTGTATCTTCCCTTAATGGAGGCCATGGAGAAGAATTTATTTTCTCAAACATGGGACATATGTGGCTTATTGGTCCAATATGCATTAGTTCAGGAATTATGATTGCAATCAAAATTATTCTTTATTTAAGAAGAAAAAGTGTCATACAGATGGCTCTTAGAGAAAGAGCACTTCTTAGTGTAAGTTATTTGGGAACAATATGTATTAGGCCTATAGCAATTAAATAATAAACTATATCCTAGACCTAGGCCAGTAAGTTAACAATAGCCTAAGCCTCCCTGTTTTCTGATGACGACTTTTTAGGAAAGAGTAGCACTGCAGTCCTTACATAAAAACACATTGTACCTAATTGAATGTTGAATTTCACAAACTGGGAATGTTCAGACTTTGTTATTTGAACTAAAAAATGATTGTTTACAAATATAACATCTGGGTGTCATAAAGTTAATTTATACCCCCAAAACATACTAGAGGTTAAACTACGGGAATAACAAACTTCATTCCGCACATGTCTCCTATACATTATGTTGATTCACATTATATCTAGGCTATTTAAACTATTTTTTAAATTCATCGAGTAAAAAGTAGTAGGCTACCGGTACACATTACTAGGCCTAATGTCATTAATAACTGATATTAAAAATGTTATTTTCATACTTTTTGGGCATTTATTAAATTTTATATATTCTAACAATGAATTAACATAATTCAAGGCCCGGAAAAAGAAATACGAATGAGTAGCTTACTTTAAAAAGAACTACTGGCACTTGTTGACGGTTCATCACACGCTACCGGTATTTGAGATTTATTTTTGTCGTATAGCTGGCCAATGAATTAACATGAATAAAAGCCCGGAAATCATTAATAATGATGAAAACTTACATTAAAATTTGTCTGGATCAGTTTCTGCATCAGAGTTAGAAACATACTGAGACTAAAAACTATAAGTTAGAACTTCAGGCTATTTTTTTTTTAATGCTTGTTTCTGTTATACATAGACAATAATTAATAAACATTTTAAACATAATAAAGTTAGGGTATTAATTATTGTCTATGTATGACAGAAACGCAAGCATAAAAAAATATTGCTTGAAGTTCTAACATATAGTCTTTAGTCACAGTATGTTTTGAATTTGTAAACATATATAAGTTAGTATATTACTCAAAGCATATATTACTTCCATTAACAATAAACTGTGTCAATGTAAGACTATTGTTATCATACAAAAATAGATTGCAACATTTTTGCTACACGACGCCGTAACAACTCATTACAACCGCCCGCCGTTGACCTGTATTTTTAACAAACCTGCTCATTAACCCCAAATGCTTGACAAATTAAATATACAAATTTTACAAAAAATAACAGTAACTTCAATCAAAAATGAGTGAGTGGTTGTGTGAGAGAGATGGAAGTACAGTAGTTTTGAGCATATGTGTGTGTATGAGAGTATGGATGTGAACTGTGTGATTTAAATTTTATAGAGTAAAATGTTGAGTGTTTTTATGTATGCTTATTGTTAAATTTTTTTATCGTAGCCTATATAACTTTTACATAAGTGCTGTTAAACCATTATAGTTAGTGTTGATATGTTTGTTTAATTTCTTATTTGTTAATTTGTCTTTAAAAAATTCTTCCGCTATTTGTATGTTTTTTTCCATAATATATTATTTATTTTTTATTGTAAATTTAACTGCTCCCAGTACCCCTTTTTCTTACTCTTTTTTTCTTCTTTTTGTTATGAATAAATTATCATCTGCTTGCAGCCTCAAAACGGGCTTGCTTGCCCTAGAGGTTGCAAAATATTTTATTCCCCATATGGAAACTATTCTGTTATTTTTTTATATAAGTTAAGTTTTATGTTATATTACAGCTAGTTATTTTGTTTTATATTATGTTTAAGTTACCTTCTTATTTTATTATTTTGTATGTGTTTGTATTATATTAGGGAATAAAATAAATATCTAAATAAAAAATAAATAAAAAAAATAAATTATTTATTTGCAGTTAATAACCGTGCTATACAAATGATGCCGTTCTATTACTACCTGTGATGTCACCCACATGTTACTTCGTCAAACTACACACATAATACATTATTTGAAATACATACAAACTTGCTTAAATATATAATAATTTTAGATTTACAATTAATAAAACTAGCCTTCTAAAACACACGAATTTGGGCCATAAATTTAGTTTAGGACACCCAGCTGAAATGTTTGCAAACTACGACCAGTACTTAAGGCTCTTTTCTTATGCAATACGGCAACAAGGTGTCCTAATCTAAGATGACGTCCTTTTTTTAGGAAATATAGTAGTGCTGCCAACCTAAGTACATTCTACTATTACTGGATTTTGAATCTCAGTTTACCAGGAAGGAATGTTTACATACTGTGACTAAAGACTGTTTTTAATATTCTATTATGTATATTAACATTGCGTGTCACCAGTTATTCCATCAAGACAAATACATAAATAATATTCATTCGATTCAATTTGCTCCCAATCAGTGACAATGTCTATAGGTTGATACCGCTTCTCACTTCACTAAAACAAAAGCTTGATAGGGAGCCGTATAATGTAGTTATTGCCAATTAGTTTGAGGAATTAATTTGTAAAAAGTGAACAAACATTAAAAATGTATGTATTGTTTTTGTACAGATTATTGAATCTTTTCAGGGATATCTTGAAGTTTTTGAAACACATGCTGAAAGAATGGGATCAACATTAGCCGCATTGACAATGCCTCCTGCATACGATGTGTTGATGAGTGCTTCAAGAGATCCGTACGAAGTAATGCCTCCAAACTACGAGGAGGCTATGTTCCTAATGGCTGATGAAAAGACTAGAGCTTCATCAGATGTAAATAATCAACAAAACAAGTGAGTAATTTTCTGTTTATTGTTGAGCCAGAACTAGGCTATCTGTTGTGCTATTATTGCTAGTGCAGTAGAACCTTCGAGTAACTGACTCCTCGGATTATCCAACCATCCGTCTGCGCTCTGTCACAACAGTCTGAGTCACGCTCCTCACACATGCTCAGTTGACAGACTACTTTCTACTGCTGGGCTGTTTGCTTTCCTGTACTCCAATCAGCCGTTTTATCTGGGTGCTTTTTAAGTTTATTATTATATTCCTTTTAATTTTAAACTTGCAGAATAGTTTTATACAGTTTATTAAGTTTTAAAGTTTCTGAAAGACTAAAAATAGCAATAAATCAGAAAAGGAAATGTGTTGTGTGCACAATGGAACAGAAACTAAGACTTGACAAAGTTGAGGCAGTTACTAAATTAGCCTCTGAAATGGGCAAATCATTAAAGATTGGAAAAAAAATCGAAAAGATCTTGAAGCTTTGTCGTTAACTGTAGATGGTGAAAATGGTTTAAAAACCTGAAAAGAATTGAAAAAACCAAAACTTGAATTCTTGGATGACTCGTGGGTTTGGTTTTGCCAGGAAAGACGTAAAGGGACACCACTTTCAGGCCCTATCAAAAAAGAAAAAGGTTTTCAGTTGCACCAAAAACTGGGGGGGGGGGGGGATGTGAAGATGATTTAATTCTGAGCAAGTGCAGGTTAGCTTCACTGGCGGAAAAATCTTCATGTTGTTAGGCAAGTTGTTATTTTAGATGAAAAACTTTCTGCTGATGATGATGCAGGTATTAAAAAAGGTACTTCAATTTGCAATGTTTACGTATTAAAATTATTATTTAAATTTTCTCGTAAAATGCTTGAATTAACAGATATAACCTAATCAGTGGTGTATGTCTGGTTGTTTTATTTTAAAGTGAGGACTTAATTCAAAATACTCCCTAAGTTTGAGAACATACTCCCAGTTAAAAAAAAGAAGATAGTAAATGAAAAGTAAATTTTATTTAAATTCAGTAAAGGATTTGTTTGATAAATTAAGATATAAAGAAAAAATAGGCATTGTCGCCAAGGATGTGTTGAATACAGTAGAGCCCCGTTAATCAGAACTAATTGGGACCGAACACTGTTCGGTTTAGCGAGAATTCGGAATAGATGGATTTCATAAATAATATCAATGTATTGACAATCAACTATTTTGTCTAACAATATTACATGTACATTTTTTCACGGACATCTTTTTAATTTCTCCTGTTTTTGAAGTTTAATTTTTTTTTTTTTTTTTTTTCTTCAGGACAATACGGGACACAACAATTTTACGTTGACCCCCCCCCCCCTCCCCGTCCCAATACGCACAACAACCTATGATATGAGGTTCATAAAATTCTTAGTGTAAATAGACTCAAAAAAACTATACACTATATTACTTACTTACCGTGTGTATCAGCTCAAAAGTCAACTTCAGGTGTTGAGCATGTCATGTTGGATGAAAATTAGGCTTCATTAAAAGATAAAAACACACGACTTAAGACCCATGGATAAATAAAAAAAAATTAGTAAAAAAGTTAATTTATTATAGTTGCAAAAACCTTACGATATAGATTAATAATATTGAATAAAAAATCATTAAATCAACAATGAAAAAGAAATACTTATTACTGTTATTACACATAAAGTAAGCTTTAAGGCTAAACATCCCAAGATTAGTTCCAAATTCTGCCACCACGGCGCAGCACCAAAATGGAGCCATTTTGTATTGGTGTTTATTGGTGGAATTTTCGTCCGATGTTCATTTGCAAAACTGATTTGTGAACGGAATAAGATTAGAATTCACGCCAATGAAGCAAAATTTTTGTTAAGTTGCTGGTTTAAAAAATAATAATAAAATAATTGTGTTACAAAACGAAAAATGCAAATCGCAGGTAGTCATTTTGAAGACAATAATTTTTAATTAATTTAACACTTTTAATTTTTAAAATCGCCTGGCTGGTTTAGTCGGTATCGTTGTTTATACATTTACAGTAATGAGAACAAACGCGAGAGTGACACGAAGCAGGTGCAGTGCCGCTGTTACTCACTCGCGCCACCTATCCCCCCCCACCACGCGTCTCAGATGTTGCTTGTATACAGTTGGATGACGGTTTCCCGCACTTCCATCCATGTGCTCACCCGCGATTCTTATTTGTTGTACTATTGCGTCGTCTTGTAATTATTGTTATTGATAACGTTATTTCGTTTAACATTTGCTTTCTCAATGGATCGCCGAGGAACAACAAAATCTAAAAAGCAACTTCGGCTTTCAACGAAGGCTACCTATATCTTAGCCTAAAATATAGAAAAAAGGAGTGTAACGGGTGTTACTGAAAATGGATAGTGAAGTTGAACTTCATGTAAATGTTCTTAAAACTCTGTGAATTTTAAAACTGTAAAATTTTGAAAAAAATATGAGTTATTCCACAGTAAATGTATGTAATGGAACTGTAATTCAAATTGATATTGGCATTCAATTTTTTTAAACATAAAATTAAATCTTGTGTAACGGGTGTTACATTAAAATGTAACGGGTGTTACGCAGTTGCTAAAATTAAGATTTTTAACATATATTATATAATAATAAGGTGTCAAATAACAACAAGAAGTGTATAATTGAGGTTTCTTTGATCACTTTAAGAAATAAAAACTTATATTTCATAAAAATACTTGTATTTAACAAATATATACTTAATACATTACATGGATATAGTAAAGTACTTTTTATACCATGCCTTAGGGCCTATTTTGAATTAGACTTACTAAAGATCAGTCTTATATGCCCCTATCAAGAATTAATAGAATAGGCCTAAAACTTTAAATAAAAACAAAATAATCGCTAAATCAAATTCTAGAATTAACAATTTGGAACTTCATAAGCGCATTCCTTTTTCAAAAATATCAACTGCTTGTGGAAACTCGAAAATAATTGTAAAATGTCCTTGGGGCTACTGTAGGTTGTTGTAATTTGCCAAAAATATTCTTAAATTTGTCATCTCTCAGAATATGATATTTATTATCCCAGCGAAATCTGAGATATTGATGATAATTGTGCTTCTTATTTTTCTCCCTACATTTTTTTACTCTGCTTAGGATCTTTTCAAGTTGTTCTTCTTTTAGTGTATTGTTCTCTTCTTTTCTTTTTTTATCTCACTCTCTGCCTTTTTGCAAATGCTGCTGACACTTTACAACGTCACTCATCATTTTATCGTGAGAAAAAAATTTATGAGGTGTAATAGTAATAGAAGTAAAACTTTAAAGATAAATAAATTCATTTGATACGCCTAACATTCATTGCCCAGTAAATATGTTAAAAGATTGATTCTGGAATTACAAATAGGAAATTCGCAGTATGAAATTTAAAGGTGTTATCGTGTTCAATTTTATTTAAAATAACATATCATTCTTAACTTTTTAAGTGTTGCTACCAAAATTAATAAACTCTCAATAGGGTTATGTATTTAAATTCTACTTAAAATGAATATAATTATACTAAACACTGAATGGTTGTGAGTTGTGTTGAATTGTAACACTCGTTACATACATTAAATTATGTAACACCCGTTACGCGAATTACTCATTAAATTATAAAACTAAAATTAAAATAATAATACCAAAACATTAGGGAAACAAAACCTCTTACTTTTACAGTAAAAGTATTTTCCTAAGGTGTT
>JAGFPH010001356.1:258474-286648 GCA_018207615.1 Philaenus spumarius
AAACAAAACCTCTTACTTTTACAGTAAAAGTATTTTCCTAAGGTGTTTGTTCATTTTGAAATACTAACTTTTGTAAACAAAATGTATTGGGTGTCACATCACGTATTACTTATAAGTTTAAAGGCAAATTACAAATGAAAAGACAATATATTATCTTAAATTATGGCATTAATAGTTAGAGAAGGCTTTCAGCTATCTTCTGTAGCAACTTCAATCACTAGATCAGCTGTTTCATATTTATTGCAGTGCTGCTAAGTTCACAGAAAAAACATTTCCGGAGGATAGCTGTTGATACTCACAGAACAAAGAACTTAAACTAATTACAAATATCAAAATTTGCTAAAAATGTTAAACATATTATTAAAGTAGAACTTTTCACCTTGATATGCAACATATTGAATTATATTATATTATATTTTTTACACCTCAGGCTTACTTTAAATAAATGGTATTTTGCACTATTCATTTTTTATTTATTTCTCGTTTTTATGTATTAAAATATAAGTTTTATTTGAAACAAATAACTAACGTTATAGGGTAATATTATTCATACCCTGGGGTTATTGAATAATGTATGGCCAAAGAACCTCTATATAGGCCTACTTTCATTAATCTTTTAATTTGAACTACTGTATATTTTTCTATATTTATTCTAGATGTCTCTTTTCGACTTACAGAAAATACTTTTTAACGGATAACAAACACCTGTCGTAATCAGTAGTCTAGTCTAGTAAGTGTGTCCGGCCAGAGTATGAATGCGAGTAGTGAGTGAGTTGACGAACGCTACAGTTGCAGGGCCGGGCAGAGCGGCTGGCTGGGTGTGGTGGGGGGGGGGGTGCGCTACGCGGGGGGGGGAGGGGACCGGAGCGTGAGAGAAATAATGATAATATCTTTAAAAAACGATTCCGATACGACCATTTGACCAAGTAAATATCTGAAAACGGCAAACATTTTTTAAAATTTGTATTTACAAAATGACTACCTGCGATTTAAACAAAATATTACAGCAAAAAAAAATCTGTATAAAACTTTTTTATAAATAAATTTTTAAAAAAATCATCACAATAGCGTGAATTTTTTATTCATATCATTTACAAAATAACTTACAAAACAAAAATCGGATAATAATTACGGAAATTATTCCTAGTACAAATTTGCCGCAGAGGTGCTGCCATCTATCGGGCCAAAAACACAACTTTTTCAGGGATGTTTAGCCTTAACGTTTGAAAGAAAAAAAATAAAATCATTTACTCATGATTGTGTATTAAGAAGGTATTTAGTGTTGATGCCTTCCAACTTAATGATTTCCTTATTTTCAGTTACATAAGTATACAACTGAGAACAGTCCATATTAAAATTATAAATAACTTGTAAAATTGCGGAGATGGTATGCACTTCCATCCTATTTCTTTCCTCCGTCCACTGGATGTTCATCAAGGAAAATATCCTTTCGGTGTTCCCGTTAGGGGCAGGTATTGCAAAAAAATACTGACACATTTTAAAAAACTCAAAATATTGTTCTTTTTGCTCACAAGAATGAAAAAAACTAGTCCATTTTTCGTGACACTGTGGGGTAGGTTTGTCAGGGTCATTCCATTCCGTCAGCTGTTTGTTAACAAAAGTTGACAGAGAAAAAAGCAGAACAAACATCAGGGAATCGACTATTTCAATGTTTCTTATTTTTAAAAAAATTAACACTCTCTTCAAAATTTTGCCAATTTGGTGATTCCTTCAACAGCATCCATTTAAATAGAGAAAAGGTGGAATATGAATGCATCCATTTTCCAAGGCATTCCATCGTAGTACCATAAAAGTCGTTTACTTAATTTTTAACATTAGAACGGGCAGACTTAATTTTTGGAATGTTCGTTGCTTTTTGTAAACATTTTTTTCAAAAATTCATCAAAAATAGTGAATGAACCCCAATCCGAAAGTGTTCCATAGCTTTTTTTGTAGAGAAAGGTTCAAAGAATTTACTAATGCCAGTAAAAGAATGATAGATGTAAAATTTACAAAGTTATTAGCTCAAGAAACAAAAAATGTTCAGCAACGAAAGGAAAAAGTATAAGGTACTTAAAAAATATTGCAAAAATGCAAATATCATTCTTATTTGCAAATAAATGTTGAAAGTACAGTTTCCAAAGTTTTGGACGGTGCTCTGTTAAAAAAACGGAACATTCAGGCGTCCCGAAAAAGTTTTTCGGGACAACGGGACTTTTCGTGAAAAAACGGGACATTTGCGTTTTTACGGGACGTCTGGTCACCCTAAGCGGGACTCTACTCTACTATTATGTTATAATAAGCTTAAAATTTTCTAAGTCGGGGTATAAAAGTAAATTTATAGTTACAATCCACAATTTTATTTTCATTTTGATAGTTAAAAAAAAAATATTGTAACCATTTAAAAGCTACAAATTATAGTTTGGCAACAAAGCTTCCAAGTAAGGGTTGTGTGAAATGTTGTTAGAAACGATAAAATTTCTTGAAGTTAGAAATGTTGGATTGAAAAGTCTTGACAACTGAGTTTAGTTTTAGTAATTATTTTAATTTCTTACTTTTATGACGTATCTGGGGTGTGATCGTTGGGCTCAGTAAAATGATTTTCGGCTCAGAAATGAAAACACATGAATTGCTTTATAAGAACCTTTGAACAAATTTATTTAAAGTAATATTTAGAAACAACATATACACGAAGCACAAGAAAATAAGTTAAATGATATTATGACTGCACAAGATAGAAAGTATAAAAGAAATACACATTTTACATACCAGAGATAGAGATAATTAATTTAAACATAAAACATTATTTCCAGAACACATTTCCCCACTGTTTCATAAAGTTAACATTGATTGCCCTCACTGATGTATGATATGCACCTCGTGGCGACATCATACATCTTTATCCGTTGATGTCCGAGTATTCATCTTGAATAGTTGAAAATTTCTTCTTCACAATTTATACTACACCATGCTTGTAGTGTTAATTAACTTTTTAAACAAGAAATGTTAATAAAATCGGGTCAGTCCATACTTTGGAACAAAGGCTTACACTTTGCAACTGTCTTAACCATCGCTGCAATCTGAAGACTGCGATGTAATCCCTTCTCCTCCAGAATGACTTGGTAGACTCCTGCTTGGTGCCATATCTTAGTAACAAGTCATACAACAATTTTGTGTCTTTGATACCTCTATGATCACAGAACACCTTAGTAATCTATGGATGTGTGCAATAATCACTGTTCTGCCACACTGTTTTATCTATGTTCTGATATAACTAATCGATTCATTTTCTAACATCTATGCTCTCGTCATTCAAAACTTATACAGTAGCACCTCGGTTAGTCGAGTTTCCGTATTGAAAGAGGCAAATTTTTAAAAAAACTTTCAAATCAATTCTGTTATTCTAGAACTGATGTAAGTTAACTGAATTGATTTTGATAAAGGATTCGTAGCTTGAGAGGACTTCTCAATAATTGAATTTATAATAAAAACTTTTGTGTTAGATTGATCAGAAGGAAAACAAAACTGTCGTTTGCCCTGAAGATCCTGAAAACATTTCCGCTCCTTACACAACGCAATGGTGTGGTGACCTTTAGCAGACGGGTAGTATAGTGAATGACGAAGCGGTCTTGACCTGTTTACACTCCTCTCCTCGAGGCATCGTATTTAGGACTCACCATCATTTCCCACGAGTTGTTTTTCCCCCTGCTACTGTATTTTGTTTTTAGTCGGTGTCGGAGTTAAACTTTGTGAATGAGAATGTCATTATGAGTGGAAAGCGTGTTGCTTTATCTTTAAATTAAAAATTAGAAGCAATTAAAGGATTAGAGTGAGGTGATTCAATGAGAAAAGTGGCAAGTAATTTAGGTGTTGGGGAAGTGACTGTCGGGGATTGGAGACGAAATAGATCGTGAATTGAAAAGTGGTATCTCAACGGTATTCAAATAATAAGGAGTCTAGACAATCAATGCAAAAAGCAAGCATGAACAAAACTTCTGAGGCATTATTTTTGTGGTTTTTATTACAGTATCCAATTTCTTTCGTTTGAGTACATTATCAAACCTCCTATATAGGTTTATTTAAATCTATGTTATTTAAAGCCAAATAAAATAGATTTTGAAGTAATTATTATTCGAAATTCGCCTATAACAACGTAAATGATGCGGGAACTCTCAAATCAATGGTTTTCTCGCGGCCTACTGCATTATCCGAGATTTTAGTTATCTGAGGTGTGCCCGGTCCCAAATACCTCGGATAATCGAGGGTCTACTGTAGATTAAAAATATTTATATTCTTTCTAGCAAATTGTCCAGACGGTACAACTTTTAATGAGAATAACGACTGATGAATAAAATATGTATGTGCTAGTTGTTACTCATGTAAGTTCCATTTTTAATAATTATCAAAATTCTGTTCACAGCACAGAAAGTAATCGTAGCAAAGAAACCGACAACGCCGAAGGCGGCAGCTGCAGTAAAAACACCGAAGTTAATTCCACAGTAAACGCACATTGTAACGAGACCGCACAAACTAGCTGTAGTCAAGATACTGGTTAAGACCTTCTAGAAAAACAAATTTTACTATTTTAAAAGTTTAGGCCTAGTAAGGTATCACTTTAAGACTGACCTGATGCAATCTCAACACTAATGTATTTAATCGTAGAACTTAGCGATCTAGGGTAACTGGATTTGTTTGTTGTACGTTGTCAGGCTAGGCCTGTAAAAGTAACATTAGGCTTCAAGAAATTGATCGACATTTTTTCTTCACTGCAGAATGGTTTGTACTATATTATGAAGAGGAAATATTTGTATATGGTGATTTAACTTTAGACCTCTTATCTGATTTTGGTGAAACTTTTACCGATGTGTAAAGCACTGCCATCTTTGTGCTATACGCTAGGTTTTATCACGATATGTTACGCTAAACTGTTTGAGATAAACCAAACAGTAAGCAGAAGTGTATACAATGAAAACATCTACAAAGTGTTTATGAGAGCTTATGTGTTACAACATTTTACAGGAACCTGTTTAGTTTATAAGTGATAACAAGTTAGTGAATTATTGTTTTCGCAGTTTTTGTATTATATTCGATAGCTAAACCACAAGAAATAGTTACACTGTGACTGGCACCTTGTTAGAGAGATTGTTCCTGTTCGAAATCGCACAAATTCTCTCGCCCAAGTGTTGTCGTTATGCTTCCTGGTTAGCTTTTGGACGTGTCAGGATGAAACCATCCGGTTAGATGGACAAGACACTCTTTGCTGGCCCAAACTTCTAAACTACTGTCTGGAAGAGGCCGCCTCTAGAGTGGTCAGGAGATTTCTTCAGACCAAGATTACTGACTAACTTATTTCACAATTTCATTGTGGAAAGGTTCCCAGACCACAAATTAGATCTATAAAATCAACAACCGCGTGTTTTGTAGTATATAAAAGGACGAACCTATAGCAGGTAACTTATTCTACAAGCCAAACTTTGAGTGGCGGCTCGTAGTTAAAATTAGGGGGTTGCAGCACCAGAAAAGTTTCAAAGTGCACAGTTCTATACAAAGATTTTTGTATCTTTTTAATAAACTTTGAGATTGCTACTGACATTAAGCTTAAGAATTATATATTGTAAAAGTATAAAGATAGAATTAACACGTTCGCTACCGAGCATTACATATATGCGTTGCACGGTTCATCGCCATAGATTATCGCGACACTATTAAGCAATATACATAACCTGAAACAAACAGTTGTGACTTTCACCACAGACCAAGACGGAAACACAGAATTCCCAGGAATTTTTACGTTAGGAGGGGGGAGAAATTTCCCTGAGAACTTCGCGTCTTCACATTCTCACGAATAAAAGGTGGGAAAACAACCAAGAATTGTGGTGTGAGAAGGGGGTAATTTTCATGAGAAATTTACATCTTCACGTTCCCACATAAAAGATAGATCATTTAGCGCAATTCACACTATACAATTTCTAGCTTTTAAAATTGTCAAAATTGCAGACCAAGCTCCGCATATGAGCTGCAGACCTTCTTACATACTGATACCAATAAATCATGTCCTTAAAATGTGGTAGTACTTTAAAATTAGCAGTTAAATAATAAAATAATACTGCCACAAATATGCGACGTCAGTCTATTTCAATTAAAAAAATGTTTGTTCTAGAATGAAATTTGTTTAGGGTTTTATCTTAAAAAATAAATATGGGAGATTATTCTGTACATTTTGTTTTTTTACAAGATCTTATAGCCCCACGGTTTATTTCAAAATCAGTAAAAATATAAAATACCATAGAAAGCAACTTTGTCCTTAGTGAGTGAAGCAGTCCATAATTCGAGCGCGCTAGGTCGATGTGCAAACTCGCAAAGCGTATCGATGATACGAGGCTGCAAGGGCGTAAACGAAGCAGCGTGTGAGAAAGAGCTGGAGGCTGCGGTGCAAGCAAATTCTATTAATATATTCAGCTCCTTTTTGTGCAGACCAATTTCCGAAATAGTTGAAACCCCAAAACATGTCGAAGTTATTTTTTTAAATTCACTCAACTAATGTCAGTGGTTCAGCTGCTTGATCGAATTATTATTGTTTAAATTTGGTCAGTAAAAGAAACAATAAATAAATACAAAACTTAAAAACCCCAAACAAAAACTTATCTGGGAAGAAGAGCTCGGCTGTAGGACTCTAGGATATTTAATCGGCTGTCCTGATAACCACAAAAAGTTGCTTCAGTTTTAGTACTATTTATTTTGGTGCATATCATAATTTTATTAACAGTGGTTAGTTTATGGTGGCCATGAAATGTTTAGTTTTATACTGTTTATTTAGGTTTTTCAATTGATATCGAGAGTTGAAAATACTCTCAATACTTCATATTTTATGTTACAACAAAGATTAAATCCAATTGGAAATTTGTAAAAAAAAAAACAATTTGTTTAATATTAATTCGGTGTATTTAATATACAGTAGAGCCGCGTTTATCCGACGTAATGTGGACCGAGAGGTACCTCAGATAAACGAAACTCGCATAACACGGACTCTGTACGAAAAATCGAGAGGGAAACTTGTGGTAAACTGGTGAAATCAATGAAAACGTGGTCAAAGATGTGAAAAAAGGCATCTACTGTATTATCAAATGAAAAACTAACGTCCAAATGAAAATAAAATACAAAATGATAAAAAGACATACATAAACTACAGTACATGCTCCAGTAAAAAGATATTTTTTGAAGAAGTCCATAAGTGTTTTCTGTTTAACGGAACCCGCTCGCTTGAAAACTAAACAAACGGTTATGCAGTGTGAGTATGACGCAAACGACGTTTTAAGAGTCAGGGTTTACTTGATACTGAAAAAAACTACTGTATTCACAAAAACTAAAGAAGTGTGAGAGGGGGGTAAGACGGGCAGGGTAAAAGTTAGACACAATAGAAGGTCGGACAGAAGCAAGAATCAGGGCAAGCCAAGATAAGGAACGATGACATCACAATCGCGTAAACAATAATCACAGACGTTCGTCTACTCTTACTACGCTACTGAGGGTATCCGATTAATATTTTTGTTTCTTCGAGTCATTTGTTTGATTGTTTATTTAGTTCACTACTTATAAATAAATTGTGTTATTTATTTAGAACAGCTGTTATTCTCTTGAATAAACAGTAGGCCTACTTGTACCTTAGGTAAAAAAATCCTAATCCTATTGATGGTTAGCAAAGCATTGGAATTACTGTATTGTACAGTATTTAATAATGATTAAAACCTGTGCGTTTTATTTACCGGAACCATTTTTGACGAAACATTATGTGACAATATAAATACAGTACAGTAGATTTGCCGCTATATGCCAATTTCACTTTGTACGGTTACTTTAACGCATGCGTCTACGCAAACCGAACTTTTTGTTGTTGTTTTTTACTCCCTCGGTTAAGAATTCGGTTAGTTGGGGATCGGATAACCGCGGCTCTACTGTAGTTACGTTTTCAAGGATGTTAATTTACCGTGTAGGATTTCATTTGTATTTTAATAGAATATACTACTATTTGAGTTTTTGTATAGTGATTGTTCGTTTAAAATATTGGTATAGAATAGAGCCACAATCTGTGTAAATGGCACCTAACTTAGCCTAGTAAATAATAATTAACTCACTGAACTGTCAAGTGTATCATGGACACATAACAAAGAAGGTAGTAGCCATTTAAGATTTAACTAAATTTACCACACAGGTTGGTTATAGCTAAACAAGTATTTTTAAACTTTTCATACTTCCCCCAACGTAAAAATAAGATATACGACTAGGGATGAGTATCGATAGTCGATGTTTTCTACATCAGTGATGTAAGGCTGATATTTTTATAACATCGATATAAGCCACCGATTTTTTTCTGCAGGGACTTGTTTTATTAATGTCTATGTTTTTGTTTTACTTTTCCTTAGTAGGCTAGTTATAAATTATAGTTTTGAATTAGTTAACACAACAACTACGGTTGCTTTTTTTGTTTTATTCGGGATGTAAGACTATTTAATACGTTTTATAATTTTTAAAATAATAAAATACAAAAATATTAATCGATGTTTTCGATATAGATAATGTATTATTTGTAAAACTGCTACAAAATTTTAAAATTAATAAGATTTATTATCACATTTAATAATTAGTTCTAAAAAAAATCAACTTTTTATCCATTTGTTGTTTTTATTTTGGTTATACTGTTCTCATTATTTGGCTTGTACGCCGACTTCTTATAATAGCTTTTTTTTCAATGTCAACCTACCTACTGCCAAAGGTCATTATTTCCCATCCTTCTTGAAAAATAAATTGTCTTCAAACTAAGAAAACTTTTTCTTTTCTATAAAAAAAATGGATTTTTGCAAGTCGATATAATTTAAAGATCAATGGTACGATTTGATGTTTTTTTTTGGTTGATGCTTATCCCTGTATGCGATTTAACAATCAAGCACTCCACTTGAAGTTGCTTAGAACAAGAATTTTGAATTCGCATTTCATCTGGAAAAGTCAACCAGTTGTAAATTTTTAGTGAATTTTATGAACTTTTGTGGGTTGGTCCCTGTGTTAGGAGAAGTTTTACGTTTGCATCATCAGTCTTGACATCTAGACTCATTGTTTTCAGTAAAGTTTCTGTATGTGGTAAAACATATAATTTACCACGAATTACCAAAAGCAGTGCTTTACGAGCAAAAGGGTTTCCGCTAGTTGTATACAGTATAATATATATATTCACTGTGGAATGTCAGTATTGTTAATCACTTGTTAATAATGAAGCAACAATTGTTATGTTTGTATACATGTAAACAAGTTGAAGTTAAATAAAAACTTACTTAACTATTATAGTTCATTGTTTTATTATAACTTTTATTGTTTTTACATAGCAGTAGAACCAGGATATCTCCCTGTGGGTCAGGAAATAAATTGCCAACATACAGCCTACTACAGTGGATATTTGATAATGCATCATGCCCGGGGGGATTCATCTATAATTCGTCATGATGGATTATAGAAATAGACAAATTATAGAATCAGTTTGGAAAGTAGAAAAAAGAAATACCTTTTTACTCCATTTATTGTACAGTATTATTTGTTGAAAAACTGTATAATCGCTTTTTAGGTAACACACTGTTAGGTTAGTTATAGTTTGATTAATGTAGCCCGTGCATCACCAAGGATGGCGACATTGTTGTTGAAACGCGTTTGAAGTTAGTAAACATATTTGTTGAGATTTTGTGTTCAGGTTTTATTTTTATCTATCTCTTTTGTCGTACCATTTCATCACTAAGGGGCGGTTCAGGAGTTCGGGTTTATATAGTCCGCGTCTAACGTTAGTCCCGGCTTAAAATAGCTTGCGACTAAAAATTGGGTTCAAGAGTCCGGGCGTAAATGAGATAAGCTCGAGCTTAACGTAGCCCGAGCTTAAAGTAAGACTGAGCCTAAATGATAGGGAAATGCTGGGAATTTGTTTGGTAACGTTGGCAGCGACAGAAAATACCTGCTAACCCTGGGCGCATCGTGCCAGACTCTCCAGCTTCTATCTGTCAGTTTCGTTATCAAACAGCTCTTTAAACAATTTAATGAGGGTGTTTATAACCCTGCTGACATCTGTGTCTTTGTTTTGGGTCATTTTCTTTAGAAAGCCCGTAGACCTGAGATGGCGTTATTCATGTAATATTGTTTACGCTATTTTAAGGAGAAGAGAGGAGCTACTGGGTGACAATGAAAGAAAATGCTCTTCAAAACTCACCTGTTTCAGTATCTTTCCCACTATCTATCGGCATTGAACCTAGAGAAACCTTAGAGCAAACAATTGTTCATCTACTGAGTGAATCTTTAACGCAATAAACGCTGTTAAACTCAAAGGTTCTCAAATTCTCATTAAAAACTATGCTAATCACTTCAGTTTATTTTTTATTTTGTTTCTTTAATATTATATTATCTATTAAATAATAATACAGTTTCCTACTAAACTATTTGTTAGGACTGTTTAATTCCTTTATTTTTTAAAGTGTATTTTTATTTGTAAAGGAAAAGATTTTAAGTTTGTGTTTAAAGTATTTTTTGTTTTGTTATGTAAACTATTATATTACTAGCTTGTTATTACATTGCATATTCCTTTTAAATATGTTGAAATATTAATGGTAAAACCTATCAATCAATTCATAAGTAAAGGTAGTTTTGACTAATTTGTATCATATTGAGATTTAATTTGACTTTTTACGGTTAAAATTATGTAAAAAGATTGTTTTACTGGGTTACGTTACGTAAAGGGATAATGTAATTACGTTATGCAATATGCGTATTGCCTCCTTATAAACGTAGTTCCTATTACTAGTTCTTTAAAATGTTGATTTTTTAGATAAGTTTATATACATAATAATAATTGTTTGCTAAATTAAGAAAGTTATTTTTATCCATAGCTGAGAAACAGCAGTTTTTCTATAGTAACACTGTAAAAAACTATGAAAAATATTTTTTTTATGTGAATATTTTTTTTACCAATGTGTGTAGAAATTAATCCTGATGACGAAAATACAACTCTTTTTACAATATTACGGTAAATAATCATGTAAATACTATTCTTTTTTTAAACTCCAACTTAAACCTGCCCCCCAGTGGGTTTAAGTTGGAGCTTAAAATCGCTCTTTTTTAGTCTCGAACTTGGTCTCCTGAACCCACGAGTTTATCTTTTAGACTCGGGTTTAAATCGATGTGGACTCCTGAAGCCGATTTCTTAAGCTCGAGTTTATCCCTGCCACTTTTAAGCCGGGACTATCTTTAGTCCGAGTCTAACGTTAAACCCGAGCTCCTGAAGTCAATTTTTAAACTGCAGCTCAAATACCGGTTTGAACTGGTATTTAAGCCCGGACTAAAGATAAACCTGAACTCCTGAACCGGCCCTTAGTGTTACTTTCCTGGGCTTTAATTTCTACCCGTTTTTGTTTACTTTTAGTAACTTTTGTTGGGTTTCCTTTTTGTGTGCTAAGTAGTTCCAATCAAATGAGTCTTCTGCCTCCAGCAGTTCATGTACTAGTGAAAGTGATGTATACCTGTTACCCGTGCATAGCATTCTACCAGTACCCAATAAATTACCCATAGATTCATAACAACTTTTGACACAACTAACTTTTGTTTTTCTTTCTATAAGACTGCTACAGCTAGACCTTGGTGTTCAGTCAAACACGTGATATGTTGTGTATCTATGTAACTGTTCGAGTAGAAATTGTGGTGACATGTTGGTCTCACAGAGCCATAGTGACTGTATTACATGTCAGTGGCCGCATGAGAGCAATGTGTCACCACAAACAAAACATTGGACTTTGTTAGCTAATTTTAATGTAAATGAGTAAAAATAGGATGTTCTGTTATTAATACATGGCTATAGATTAAAAAAAATTTGGTCACAACGAAAATTTTGATGCACCATACACGGTAATCAACATGTTAAAACTGCGGCATTAATAGCATACATATGCGGCAAGATTTGCGTACATAATAGAGGTCTGCGGGTACCCGAATTTTTGGGTTTCGGGCAGGTTTTTTTCACTACTAGAGGGTCGGGCTGGTCCGAAATATACGTTAAAATACGGGTGAGTATTTTGGTTATACCCCATAAATTCAGGTAGTGAGGAATTCAGTCCCGATAAATTCAGGTAGTGAGGAATTCAATACCAGATAAATTCAGTAGTGAAAATTTAAAATGAATAATTCAATTTCCTTATAGGTAAAAAGCAAAAATGAGTCAATAAAAGCTATTTCAATATACAAAATTAAGACAATGTGTCAACAATTGAAACTTAGAAAATTATCCAACCTTCTTTATTCATATTATAGGCCTAATCACAACAAACGATCTCGACTTGACAAATGGAACAAATATGGAATCAAGACGTCACAAAGAAAACACAATTATTCTGATGAAAAAAGTCAAAAACCTAAACAGTAAAGACACGTCTTGTGTTTTACGTGCGACATGACTGTAATAATTTCGTCTCGAATACTCCGTGCGTATGCCTACCAGTCCAGTATATTATAATCTATGTTGTATAATTCGTTACTTCGGAATTGACTAACCGATAATTTCCCCGAATTTTTACGAGAGAATCTTTTCTCCGACAACTGTTCTGCGATATGATATTCTTTTAGCTTTCCAAACTAAGGCCAACACTTCAAATTACCAGGAATGAAATGCAACGCCGAAATGCCAACATTAATTTTACCCGGTCGATATAAAAGTTTTCGGAGGAAAGGTTCTTAGTCATAACAGTTCACTTTTGTTTTACTCTGTTTAGGGCCGCCTTCACACGAAGCCACTTAGCAGCGCTTCTCGGTGGTTGGTTCTCCCTTCACACGAAGCCACTTAGCAGCGCTTCTCAGTAGCCGGCGTTGTGGTGCTGCTACGGCCGTAGCAGCGCTTCCACGCCCGTTGTGTCGCTTCTCGTTATGCTAAATTTCAATGTGTGCATTACTAGAAAATAGGTAACTATCGCATTACCAACTATCAGTCGTTGCTGTAGTAAATGCTCTTACTATGCTATAATACCAACAACAAATTACAATTTAATGTAAAGAAACAATTTCCATACTAAAACAGAATTGTATAAGAACAACTGCTAATGAACTAAATACAATTATTTATTGTTATTTAACCATATAAGCGGCAATGTTAAATTTTTACGGATTTTTGTGTGTTGCAAGTATTTTTTTTTTAATTTGCCAAATATAGTAATTTTATAGCTTTTTTACAGAAAAAAATCCAAAGAATTCATATATGCAACTAAAACATTTATTGATGTAAAATTAAAAAAGTTATTAGGCCAGGAAGCAAAATAATGTTCAGTAACGGAAAATGTTTTAAACTTTAGGCCTACATAAAAAAATTAGTCCAATTTTTTTGTATTTTTTTCAAAATAGCCTAGCCTACATACAAATTTTGTAATTTAGTTCTAAATAAAGGTGTATAAAAATATATGTCAATTTCAAAACTGTTGTTTAGTAAGCACCAGTTTTTATATTCCTACTACAAAACCGCTAACAAAAATACATGCCTCTTTTGAAACACTAATTAGGAATATTTTTATATGGTTTACCCAAAAATACAATTTTATAATACAAAATTGTAAAGACTAAATTATAAAATTAATTGAACTGTAGGCCTATACTTGAAAATTTAAAAATTATCTTATTTTATAAATGTATTTCACTTTGTTTCACTAAATTAGTACAAATTACGCTAAAGTCTCTCTTATGTGTACTATACATTTGCAATCTTATTGCTGTATTCTAAATGTTTAAGGTCCCATATAGCAGGCCAATTCTACACTTCATTTATAAAATCTTCAATGTTAATTTTTTCCGTTATGTCACTCTCAAACGCCATTTCTTCAATAAATAAAACTTTCGCACGTCTGCAAGTTTCAACTGATCAATCAAGACTGATTGATATTGTGTTAACGCCGGCCAGCAGCGCTTCGACGCACTACCGGTGGCGCGTAGCAGCGCTGCTACGCGCCACGCATCGCTTCTCTTCCGAGCGACTGAAAAAGTGGCGACGTGTGAAACCTACCATTTAAAACTATGTTTCGACATCAGCAGCGCTACTTTTAATCACCGAGATCTGTGGCGAAGGCAAATTCCGTAACAGGCAGTCGCGCTTCTAATTTAGTGGCTGTAGCGGTGTGTGAAACCTTCCATTTATTTCTAGCTTTAGTCGACGGAAGCGCTTCTTAGTTGCTTCGTGTGAAGGAGCCCTAGTAGTCTGTATTTTGTGATTCCGTGTTGTTTGAGGTTATAACGACCATCACAGTCAGTTTTGTTGTTGTTTACAATTTGTGTTAAAATAAATAAAAGTTTCTATTTTTATAACGGATGTGTTATTTTATTAGTTCCGTAGTTTTTTGTTAATAGTTTCATTTTTTACTGTTTTTGTTCTGTGTAGTTTAGATTTCCTAAAATAGACAATTTTAGCACTAGAAATATCGGTGTAGCCGTTCTAGTACTGCTAGGGCTACGAGTTTTGTAACAGATAGCGACCATGAGAGAAATACCAATACAAATCGAACGGAAAATAAATCCAAATCAGTATTTTTAGGAATAGAAAAAATATTTCAATTAGCCTAATAATTTAGTTAGGCTGATTATGTTTTTAGTAATCTAATAACTTACTAATTAGGCCTAGCCATACAGTAGAGCGTCGAAAATCCGAACTAATTGGGACCGAGAAAAACTAATAACCAAGAAAATGCTATTTAGGCTAAAATATATGCCCTTTAATCGATTAAAGTGGTTAAACAGTACAAGCAGAAAGTAAGACTACTTACATATTATGATTTAGAAGAACCTTCACGTCATGATTACGTATGGAATTCTCAATTACAGTAAAGTATGTACTGTACATGTTTAAAAATTGACTTATACATTATAGTTAACACAAACGAAAAATAAAAAAATTACTATACAGTACACTACTGTATGTAAAACACACTGTTATAATGATTACACAAAGAGAAATGAATGAACTTTCTGTATGAAAAAACTAAAAATGTACGAAAGACAGAGCAATGATATCTACTGTCCTGTAGACACTGACTGACTGAGGGTGGATGTGATAACTGATAAAGAGATAGACTGAGTTAGTAAGGCGAGCTAGTGTAGACAAAAATAGACAAGCCAAGGTTATTACCCCGCCCCGCTTTGTTCAACTCTGAGACAAACACGATGTTTGTTTACTGCTAGCGCTAAAGCAGCTTATTAGCGTGACAGTGAAAATACTGACAGCCAGTCTGCTGTGAGGGCGTGTGAGAGCAGGTAGTATTAAGAAGTGTTTAAAAAGAGATACTGTAATGTAATGTCAAACTGCAGTGAAGATTTTTGTGGATTTTTTAACGACGCAATTGAAATTTGCGAAATAAAATTTTTGCAGGGGCTGCCTCAGAATGCGTTTGGATTTTTGACGTTTCGGATTATTAAAGTTCGGATTATCGACGCTCTACTGTAATATAATATTTATAAATTCTGATAAGTGCTAAATTCAAGAAATAAGTTGTATTTAGCCTACTAAATATATCATCATCACTTGCTTCGTGTTTTCGTTTACTACCCGACTAGACTCGGATGAATTATTTTACTACCCGACCAGACTCGGGTGAAATATTTCACTACCCGAGTGAAAACTTTGACTACCCGACCCGAGTGAAAATTTTCACTATCCGATCCGAACCAAAAGATCACTACCCGCGACCCCTAGTATAGTTCTCTTTCTGAAACTCGCTGCTCCCGAATCGTACGAGTTGATGTTTGTCACAGGAAGCCAACGACCAATCGAATAATATTTGTTCTTCTGTATTTTGTTTACAGAAATACTGACTTCGTTCTTACGTTTGAGTTTTCTGCTAAGATTTGAATAAACCATATTATGTCTAGATTAATTAGAATAATGTGTAAACTTTGTTTTCATTATTGAATTAAGCTATCAACTCTTGCCTGGTATAGAAAAACTTGTGTAACAAAAGTTTAATCATTGAGTTAAGTCAGCACACGCCTTTAAAACTCGAACTAAATCAAAGCAATAGACCTTTCTTTGAAACATGCATTTCATTAAAGTAATACTAAAGTTTTCCTACAAAATAAAATGTGGCTGACACCATATTGGCAACAAGTTTTAACGAGGCCTTCCTAGAACTACATTAATAAGGAATAAATGAAAGACAAAATGTAAGAAACTTTAATTTTTTTTTGTACAAAATAATTTACACAAGAAAGAAGAACACCAGAACATAAACAAACTCCGCCTATTTGTTAATTGCAGACAGAATTCTTGCCAAAGTAATATTTGCATAGTCAAGAGGAGTTTTACTAGACTTGTTGAGGGTGTCGAGACGTGCGCCGTGTTCTACAAGAAACTTGGCAACATCTTGGCGGTCTTCTTCGCAACTTAGATGTCTGAAATGAAAATATTTGAAAGGATTCTAATTAAACTTGTAGTAAATTTTTTTAAATTACAAACAAAAAATCATACCAAGACCATTCTAATGCTCTAACCACTTAGCTATCCACTAGACATTGGGCGATGTTATCTCACTTGTATGGTTGCTGCAATTTGGTGAACTTTCAGGCAGACCACCTGGTTACAAACAACATTGAAATCAATCTTAATTCTATTTGCAACAAACGGTCATGCACTTATTTTTCAAGTTTTTATAATTTTATCCTGCACTCTTTTTTAGAAAGAATTGAATATCTAAATTACAAGTGAACATTTTTGAAATTTTACTTGAACTTTAGTGGTTAATATCTTGGCTTGTGAATTTTATTATGAACCGAGATGAGAATGACTGATGAGTAAACAACTTGTGCACCACATGCCAATCCCAACCCCAAACTCATAATTCCAGGCTTCCTTATTTTCCCCCCGGCATACAATTGCTACCAAGTATAATTTCCATTTGGAACAAGCTCGAGTCCAGGCGATGTTATGAGCGATAACTCACTGGATTTTGTCATACACTTTAGGCATGTCGAAAACGGAACAAACACGCTCCCAGCAGGAAAATATCAATTTCTACAATAAATTATGAACATTCACACTTTCCGCCATTGATACAGAACTCTAGTCAGTTTCAGTTTATAGGAAATTCTTTTTTTATTTTGATCACTCCTCGAATTATCTCAGCACATTATAGAATCACCCTGTATAACTATTTGAACTTATTTCATATCTAGGGACAGACAGGTGTATGCCGAGATTTACCTTTGAAACGGGTTACGAGAATGTAATTCCAACAAGAAAGGTTTTGGAGGAGGTACATCTTATAGGAACTTTTTTATTATTCGGATTATAAACCTAGAGATCTACTAGGCCTATGTTAAAGAAAAAAATATATCACTTACCTGAAACATCTACGTAATACATCTCGTAACTGAAACCACTGGCGGTGTTGTTGGTCTGACTCCGGTCAATCAACACGTTTTGCCGCCAGGTATATGTTTTTCTGTGATTGTCATATTGTTTTTTGACTTCTCAGTTTCAACTCCAAGATGAACTATGTAGATGTTTAAAGTTGGAGGTATATTTTTAGTTTTACATTGTTTTCTTGCATTCAACCCCACTCCCCAAGGTCTCGTGACAATTACTGTACTAGTATCATTAAGTACTTACAGCGGTGTGTTTCCTTCCGAATCTCTTGCTTCAATCTCAATTCTATTGTTCCTAATTAAGACTCTCACTATCGGTAAGAGGCCACGAGATGAAGCCCTGTGCAGAGGCGTTGCACCTCTCTTATCTGCTACGTTCACATCCGCTCCGTTATCAATCAACAAATCAGCAATCTATGAACACAAACGTACAGTAATAGATCTTGAGAAAAGCATTTCCAGGCTCATAAATACAGGAGCGCCGTTTATTGTAATCACGAATAATGTTATCGATCGTATCCCGCCAGAAAGAAAATAAATCTATTATTATTATTATCAGATCTTCGGTTACTTATCACTTTTTTCTGTCGAGTGACAAAAGATAACTTGTCGTCAACATGAAGAATTACAGGAAGAGTGGTAAACGGTCTGCATACAGTATGAATCGAGTAATAGAATATACGTCTGATAAACACTTGCAGAAGGGTGATTGTACGAGTCATCAATCATTTCCTTTTGTTTTTTTGAGTGTACTAAAAGTTTTCTTCAAAATATCCGTTTCGTTAAATCCACTGACCGTGGGAACTACGTACTGGGAACGATGAAGTCGTGCTATAACGGTTCCGTTGTATAAAAACAACTTACTACTGAGGTTTGAACTCGAATCAAGGTTCGGTTTCGCAAAAAGATGTGCAATAGAGAATTAGAGCTGCGATCTATATTGGGACAAAAATCTGTGCTATTGACGTTTTTAAAATAATAATAGTGGTGCTATAGAGGTATCTTATCTTTAACATTAAGTGTTATGGCAATCTCAGGAGGATTAAAAAATGCACTGGTTATTGAGAAAGTTGTGTTAGCGAGTTTCTACTGTATTTGGTAAATAGCGTACCAGTTTTTGTTATTACGGTGTTTATATTTTACAGTTTATGATATGTTTAACCCTAACTATTTTAGAACTTATGTAAAAAAGCAACAATACTACTGCAGTACCAAAAATCATTTCCTTATTTTGGAATATAAAAATAATCAAGGTCAATATTGTTTTAAAGAGCAGTTGTCAGTTCTCTTTATGATATTAATGACTTTTTACATAATAATAAAATGATATTGTTATCAATTGGATATTGTTACCAGTTTAAGTTTGGCTAGTTGTGATCACAATAAGGGGTGACCTTATTAAGTTCACTTCTAAAAGAATGTTTGGAAAAGATAAGAGAAACAATATAGAGTGGGCGATGGATCCCCTGCTTAGATCAAAGTTTCTTACCTCTGTCCATCCTTTAGAAGCAGCGTATTGGAGTGAGGAATGGCCTTGGAGTGTCTGTGAGTTAATGTTGGCTCCTTCACTAATAAGAAGACGTACTGTATCCAGTCTCCCAGCTGATGCCGCCAGTATTAAAGGAGTCATCATGTTCTGTAAAGACATAACAGTACATTATTATCTCATACTATTTTAACAAAATCTACTTTCATAGCGAGTGGAATCAGTACGATGGAGGTTCAATACTTTGTCCGTTGTTGCTTTATACGTATCTTTTCCTATATGTTATTCTACTGCTTAATAAAATGCTAGATGCACTTATTAAGAGGGCTTTTGACAGCTCTTATATGGTCCAGAGCCAATTATATGTTTAAAAACTCACAACACACAAAAAAAACATGTATATACACATTTGTAAATAAATACATTTTTTTAGTCATAGCACTTCATCTTATTTACGTAAAAACAATACAGTGCTGTTCAACACTTTGTGTGTTGAGTCCTACACTCTGATGAAGTCGTCTGTGATTGGTAAAATAGTGCTGAAGTGTTTCTGTTTATACATAAATAAGATGAACTGCTTTGACTACAAAAAAAAGTATATATATATATATATATATATATCGGCAATTCAAAAAGCAATCATAATTTATAAAATCCATAAGATCTTATAAATAATATAATGCACATTTACACACACGTCACTTTCGTTAATATGTTTTTACATTTCAGGATACAATTTTTTATTTTGTTTTTAAGGCAAATAACTTTGGCGATTGTTATTTATAGACCTATATAATATATAAATAACTTTTTTGTTATTGATGCAATTCTTGTTTTGTTGGAATCACCACTAAAGCGCTGTTTCATCGATCACTGTCGGCTTCATTAAGTTTATGACTTTTAACCCTTTCCACTTGAGTGTCGAGGCAGCCTTGTACCCTACTAATCCGCACGAACTCCTACGTTGGGCGAGCCCCGAACTCGCTATGATAACGTTCTTTGATTGCATTTGAATAGACGTAGTTACTTTGATGACCGCTATTGTTGAAGTTTGAAATGTGCTGCTATCTGTGGAATTTTTTTAAGACCATTTGAGTTTAGCTTCTGTGGTAAATAAATCTTAGAAAATGTAATGTTTGCTGTCTTTGGCCGGTCTGTAAACAGCTGTCTGCTTTCGCCGTTATTTGGTTCATACTTCCTACGCAGCGTTTTAGTGAGCTTACGCATTGTTTAGTTTTGTTGTACTAGGTTATCGTGTGTAATTTCACAGTTTATTTTTGAATATTGTTCTTTTTATAATAATAATGATTGTTGTGAAATAAAATGAACAAAGACGACGGCCGTTTGTTACAAAATGACGTTAGTGGCGACGGAACTTATATACAACAAATATAGGTCTTCCCATTGAAAATTTTTCCAAAATTCTTGTTTACTCCGGTTTTTTGTAAAAAATTTATATTTTGTTCAATAAATAAAAATTAAAAACATATACTTGAAAATAAAAATATATGTTTTTTTTCATACTAATCTATACTTTAGTCATAGAAGAAACTACAAAAAAAAAAAAAAAATTAGCCTTTTAGAACTGACAGAAATACATTTTTTTTTGAGTAAACATGTTACAGTGCAATATTCGCTCAAAATTAATCTGACCTGATAGCAACACTAGGTCCCCAGTAATTCGAGTGGAAAGGGAAGGTTAATACTAAAATAAAACAATACCACACTAAACACTAATTATAAACATTATAAAAGTTTTGAGACTAGTTCTTCCTCAACAAGTTTGTTCAAATTAACAAGGGTTGACCACATGGTCGTATGTGTTCTTCCGATTTGAGACGCTTGTTGTTTTATTTTGTGTTGTTAAGTTTTCTATTAAGAGTTTACAAATTGTAAGGTATATTACATGGAAACTTAAAAATACTTATTTACTTAAAATAAAAATAAATTTTTTACTATATAGTTAAAATATATAGTTAGCAAAGCAAAACACAAGCATATACTTCACTAGAAGGAGATACGAGCAAAGTAGTAAGTAGCTGAATGATGACTGTGATAAATCTGCTATTAAACTTTGTCATACGCCAAAAAAGTTGATTTTTTTTTTTGGAATCAGTGGAGAGTTTAGTTCATAACATACATGTACACCTATGTCCAGAAAAATAGGTGGTTTGTTTGCGTTATTTAAAAATATGTGGTCGTTGTACGCCCATAAATTTATAAATACCTTTCCACTTTTTTTCTTAACAATTTACGGAGTTGCATATACCTGTTGCAACTCAAATTTTGGGAGTACCACTCTAGGACCAAAACAAAAAATTATTATAACTCTACTAATTCCGAAAACCTAGATTTGACCAGTGTGTTAACCTAGATGTGACCAGTGTGTTAACCTAAATTATGAACAAGACTTACATCATCCTGTGGGTCCACTGGCGATCCTTGGTTAATGAGAAAGGAAACAATCTCTGTATGTCCACCTAAAGAAGCCCAATGTATCAGCATTCGATCATTCTACAACAAAATAAAAAAACTTCACTTTTAAATTGCAAGTACAAAATGGCGAAAGTATACAACCACACTCCAGCTGTCACTAAGCCTAGGTTGCCAACTTATGCATTCAAAAATGATCTAATTTAGTTGTTAGACATAACAAAACTAACATATGTTAATAAAATGCACAAGTTAAATCAAAAACAATTTTCAATGTTTGTAAAAAGAATTTACAACCCATAAAAATTAAACAAAAAACACAAGAAACCAACTTAATCTGGGCAATCGCAGTACGTTTTTAGATTCTAAACATATAGGCCTATATTAAGTTAGTTGTACTTTTTTAAACAAAATGTAACCCATCAAAAATAAAAAAAACAGGAAACTGACTTAACCTAGGAAACCACAGTATATTTGTATATTCTAAACATATATCTATGTTTATATTATATAGTGTATATGGGCTATATATTATAAAACCTATTTTGTACCTTTTCTGACCAATAGAATAATGAAAACAAACATCTCAATTTTAAAATATTTATGCATAATACATAAATATTGAACAAAGACCTACTCAACAAATAAATACATATATTTGAAATCAAATTTTCTTAAACAATTCTTAAAGTCAAATCATAAAACAGTTCTTTACAAAAAAGACAGTCGCCCAACATATTTACTGCTCATCGCCAGGACTATCTACCTCAAAATTATCTTTTTCATCACAAATTATAGGTGTACATACAGTAACAAGTTTCTCCAAAAATATTATTAAATATAATAGCCTATGTCTTTTCCAAAAATAGCGCCTCCTATATAGGACATAAACTGTCCTAGGTAGCTGTCAAAAGGTGCTTTTTTCCTGTTACAATCACTGTTGAAATTTCTTCTTTTTACCTTTATTTTATTTTATTTTACCCACTAACGACTTATCTATTTGAACTATTTTCCCTGGTCCACCCAATACAAAGGTTCAAAGTTATTTTCAACAATTATTGATAGTTTCTCGGCAAAAATTAAACCAGTCTGCGGTTGTTTTCTTATTTAATTTTAGTTCTTTTTGTAGGCCTACATGTTTTTGGCTGTATTTTTCATACCACATGTACGTTAATAACATTATTTTTTTAAAACTTAGTTTAGATTGTTTAAACCATGACCTTTTTCTAATAGATCTGCAATAGGCCTACTTACAAATTGTACAACTCCAAATGTATCCATCCTTGCAATTATTATATTTACCTGTTTACATTTCAATATTACATTTTGAACAACGATAAGTACTTACAATTAATTTTAAATTTTGCAACTACTACAAGTATTCAAAATCTGTTAAATTACTTTTATTACACAAATGCTTCTAAATTTAAACCTTCCATCTTAGCTTTTTACTAAATATGCACTAACTAAACTTTAACAACATAAAAATCAGATGTTTCATACTTATAACACTCTTCAACAATACAATTTAAAACACGCTTGATTAGAAGTAACGTCGAAAATTTATATGTTTGCAGATGACCTTCTTTAGGAAATAGAGTAATTAGTGATGCCAACTTAAGCACATTCTACTATTCAGTGTTGAATGTAGGTAAACATACTGTGACTAAAGTCTATAAGTTAGAACTTTGGAAGGCAATTTTTTTTAATGCTTGCATTTTTTCTGTTGCAATACAAAACAACTTAATAGTTGTTACTAACTTATGTTTACAAAGGAGAAACATATTGTGAATAGAGCCTGTAAGTTAGAACTTCAGGCTTTTCTTCATTTCATCAATTCAACAAAAATACATTTGGGCCCTTGTTATACACATCGGATTGATTCAATGTATCGAATCGTGAAAATCGATGTATATCGAATATCAGTGGTTTGTAGTCTGATGTAAAGTACGGTAAACACTAAGTAAGCTAGGCTATTTATGAATTACAGAATTTTATAAAGTGAAAATTGTTTGTGTTCCTGTTACTAGGCCTATATATATATATATTTTAGCCTATATATATTTTATTAAGTGATGTTAAGTTGTAGGAATAGCGGAGTCCGTCGATCGTGTTTATTTTCATTCGTATGCGCTGTCCGATATCATTGAAAAGAGATGTCTAATATTTCCCGAGTTAAATAAGTTACGAGTTGAATTTAAAGTGTTTTATTTTCTGTTTATAATAAATTAAATTAAATTTTGTTCAACATATTTTCTGTTTTCATTTATTTAAGACATTTAATAAAAATTTAGAAATGAACATTACAATTAACTACTTATAAGAGCATTTCCTTACTACCTCTGCAGCAATATGGTGTAGGGTTGTAATGTAAATTTCCACCAAAGTAACCTACTGTACCGTCTACAACATAAGTAAAGTAACCCTGAACATAGACTTACCTCTCCTTAGTTGCTTGACTTGATCAAAGTAGGCATATAATAGAATTAAGTTAGGTTGGTAGCACTACTTACTTTTCTTAAAAAAAAAGGTCCTCAGCTGGAGTGTGGTGTTGTATACTTTTGCCTTACAAACAAAACGAACTAATCTCACTTCAAATAAATAAATGATGAAATAGGCTTTGAAACATGGACATGCCGATACTATACAGGTTTATAGAGAATTTAGAACACTAAATTAAAATTTAATGATTATGGACTGAATCTACAAATTCCCTTGGATAATAATATACAATTGTATTACAATATTTCATAACCTTAAATATTTTTGATTAGCCTACAATATGAATCAGCAAAATACTTACATTGTCAGTAGTAGTGACGTGACTTTTATCAGCATTGATTTCCTGCTTAACGTATTCAAATTTACCCTCATAAGCTTCTGTAAAAATTTTATTTTGTTCTTGAGTCATTATAAAAACTTTAGCAATTATTTTAAGTCACCTTAAAATTTAATTTACTTATTGCCGGATTGCCGCCTGTATATTTAACGAGAATAAGAATAAACCCACTAAGCTGAAGAAGATACGAAAGATTAAAGATTGCAAAACATCACAGATGTCATTCTAATACCACTAAGATCACAGTCCATATTTAGACCACTGACGAGTCATGCGAATAATATGTTATCTATGTAAATTACCTTTTGAAATATTATACTTATTTGAAAATATGGTTGAATAAAGTGATTGGCTAAATTATCTTAAATTGTATTCAAGTTACTCCAACTGTATTTTAATCAAACTTATTGTGCCTATATTGAGGAATTAACTTATTACGTTTATGTAACTGTATTAGTTTGATATCTAGTAGAGAAACCGAGAAACCTTAACCTTGTAAAGCTTTGAAAGCGGGAATTTTGTTTACTGTAAACTTGACTAAGCCAGTTCCTACTAATAACGAGATTTAATAATAACTGAGTCTTATCTACTCTATGAATATTAGTAAATAAACAATATGCATTATTATGATTGCTAGAACATATTATAGTCAATCGGAATACTTGGAATTTAATTGTGTTAAATATGTCTACAATGTGAAAATGAATTAATAACAATGATTTAACCCTTAAATACAGTAGTTTATAGTGATATTATTGGAAAAACAAGTGCCTTATACATAAATCGTGGGTATTTTTATAAGTTCAATATGCCTGTAAATTAAATACTCAAGGGTTCTTTTACCCAGGCCATGTCATATCTTACTTATATAATAATTCACTAGACACTTAAACGTTTGGTAATCCTATTGATAGCTATTTCTCAAGATCTACCGGGCCGTTTTTAGTGCTGTTTGTTTTACATAACAGAAAATGTAGTCATTATTATCAAAAAATTATGAAATGTGAATTTTATTTCATGGGCACATTTAAAAGGGCACTTTTTGAGTTTTTTGGCTTTTATGTTTAAATCCTGTTGATAGCTATTTCTGAAGAACTACTTGGCCGATTTTAGTGCTGTTTGTTCTAAATGACAGACAATTTTGTCATTATTATCAAAAAATTATGAAATGTCAATTTTATTTCATGGGCATATTTAAAAGGGCACTTTTTGAATTTTTTGGCTTTTTTGTTTAAATCCTATTGATAGCTATTTCTGAAGATCTACGGGGCCGATTTTAATGCTATTTGTTTTAAAAGACAGAAAATGTTGTCATTATTATCAAAAAATTATGAAATGTCGATTTTATTTCATGGGCATACTTAAAAGGGCACTTTTTAAGTTTTTTCGGTTTTATGTTAAAATCCTATTGATAGCTATTTCTGAAGATTTATATGGCCGATTTTAGTGCTGTTTGTTTTAATTGACAGACAATTTTGTCATTATTATCAAAAAATTATGAAATGTCAATTTTATTTCATGGACATATTTAAAAGGGCACTTTTTGAATTTTTTGGCTTTTATGTTTAAATCCTATTGATAGCTATTTCTGAAGATCTACTTTACCGATTTTAGTGCTGTTTGTTTTAAATGACAGACAATTTTGTCATTATTATCAAAAAATTATGAAATGTCAATTTTGTTTCATGGGCATATTTAAAAGGGCAATTTTTGAGTTTTTTTAGTCTTATGTTAAAATCCTATTAATAGCTATTTCTGAAAATCTACCAAGCCGATTTTATTGCTGTTTGTTTTACATGGCAGAAAATGTTGTCTATATTTGTTTGTTTTAAATTATTACATACAATTTTGTGACTATTATCAAAAAATTATGAAATGTCAATTTTATTTCATGGGCATATTTAAAAGGGCACTTTTTGAATTTTTTGCTTTTATGTTAAAATCCTATTGATGGCTATTTCTGAAAATCTACCGAGCCGATTTTATTGCTGTTTGTTTTACATGGTAGAAAATGTTGTCTATATTATCAAAAAATTATTAAATGTACATTTTTGTCATTTTTTGTACTTATAAGGGCGGTTTTTGACTTTTTTAGGTTTTACGTTAAAACCATATTGGTATATTTCTGTAGATCTATCTGTCATTATTATCACAAAATTATGAAATGTAAATTGTTTTCATTGTTGTACTTATAAGGGCGGTTTTTGAGTGGTTTTGGGCTTAGGTTAAAACCCTATTGATATATATTTCTGGAGATCTACCCGGCCGATTTTAGTGCGGTTTGTTTTAAATGACATAAGCTACAGTAATTTTTATCAAAAAACTTTTAAATGCAATTTTTTTCATTGGTGTACTTATAAGGGTGCTTTTTGAGTTTGTTTGTTGGATACGTTAAAACAGTATTGAAATCTATTTCTGGAGATCTACCAAGCCGATTTTAGTGCGATTTGTTTTAAATGACACAAACTGCAGTCATTATTATCAAAAAAATTATGAAACATGAATTTTTTTCATTGGTGTTCTTATAAGGGCGCTATTTGAGTGTTTTTGGTTTTGCGTTAAAATCCTATTGATAGCTATTTCTGAAGAACTACCGGTCCGATTTTTGTGCTATTTGTTTTAAATGACAGAAAATAATGTCATTAATATAAAAAAATTATGAAATGTCAATTTTATTTCATGGGCATATTTAAAAGGGCACTTTTTGAGTTTTTTGGCTTTTATGTTTAAATTATATTGATAGCTATTTCTGAAAATCTACCGAGCCGATTTTATTGCTGTTTGTTTTACATGGCAGAAAAGGTTGTCAATATTATTAAAAAATTATGAAATGTACATTTTTGTCATTGGTGTACTTATAAGGGCGGTTTTTGAGTTTTTTAGGTTTTACGTTAAAACCCTATTGGTATATATTTTTTGAGATCTACCCAGCCGATTTTTAGTGCGGTTTGTTTTAAGTGACAGAAAATTTCATTATTATCAAAAAAAATATGAAATGTAATTTTTTGTTGGTGTACTTATAAGGGTGCTTTTTTTAGTTTTTTGTTTGTTTTAGCTTTTAGGTTAAAACCCTATTGATTTCTATTTCTGGAGATCTGCCCGGCCGATTTTAGTGCAGTTTGTTTTAAATGACATAAACTACAGTCATTATTATCAACAAATCATGAAATATTATTTTTTTCATTGGTGTACTTATAAGGGCGCTTTTTAAATTTGTTTTGGTTATAAACTTTTGCCATATACTTCTGGAGATCTACCCGGCCGATTTTGGTGCGGTTTGATTTAAATGACATAAACTAAAGTAATTTTTATCAAAAAATTATGAAATTTTAATTTTTTCATTGGTGTACTTATAAGGGCGCTTTTTCAGTTTGTATGGTTTTATGTTAAAACCCTATTGATATCTATGTCTAGAGATCTACCAGGCTGATTTTAGTGTGGTTTGTTTTAAATGAAATAAACTATAGTCATCATTATCAACAAATTTCGAAATTAATTTTTTTTGGTTTAGGATTAAAACCCTATTGATACTTATTTTTGTAGATCTACCTTGCTGATTTTAGTGCAGTTTGTTTTGAACAAAATAAAAATATATTTAGTCATCATTATCAAAAAATTATGAAATGTGATTTTTTTTATTTTGTGCTTATAAGGGCACTTTTCCAATTTTTTTGTTATTTTTTGTTTGTTTTAGATTAAAACCCTATTTATATATATTTCTGGAGATCTACCAGGTCGATTTTAGTGCGGTTTGTTTTAAATAAACTAAACTATAGTCATTATTATCAAAAAAATATGAAATGTAAATTTTTCCATTGCTATACTTAAAAGAGCAGTTTTTGAATTTGCTGGTTTTAGGTTAAAACCATATTGACACATATTTCTGGAGATCTACCTGGCCATTTTTAGTGTGGTTTGTTTTAAATGAAATAAACTATAGTCGTCATTATAAAAAAAACTATGAAATATTATTTTTTTCATTTGTGTACTTATACGGGCAATTTCCAGTG
>JAGFPH010001356.1:286748-297751 GCA_018207615.1 Philaenus spumarius
CACGACGAGAACACGACCAACAAACACAATAACACCTTAGCATGACGAAAAATTGACAACTCCCCATTAGTACGAAGGAAACACGATGACAACATCTTAGTGCTAGGCATTCATCACAAATCCCCTCCTAAAGTTTAGGATGCTTACCTTTACAGAGTTAAGGTCCTAGGTTATACTAAGTATTTTTCTGTACACTACAACAGTTATACAATGTATTTTACATCCTATAACAGTCGAAAGGCGTATCAATATGGCGCTGTCATCTGAGGTTAAGACAGGTTATTTAGATAGCGTTGGTGAGAATGATAGGTTACGTCATAATTTTAGAACACCTTCTATGTAGCAATTAAGTGTTACACACGCCTAAATCTAATAACTTAATATTTGTGTTTAGACCGGACCAACGTTAATATGTTTATTGTGTAGGTTAGGCACATTGGTCTTTGCTAATGAGTTATGTTCGCTATTTATGTTAATTAATTATCATGTTAATATTTGTTGTTTGGGCTTGGCTAGTTAACAATATAGGCCGACTAGGTTTCGTAGAAACTTACTACGTTGTACAACATTACGTTTTAGGTTAGTTTACGGCATAGACTCCTATAAAAACAATTGCTGTTGTGGTTTTTAGGTTAGAAAAATATAGGTCGATTATTTTTCGTAGAAGCTTACTACGTTGTATAACAATACGTCTTAGATTAGTAGCGGCATAGACTCCTATAAAAACAATTGCTATTGTGGTTTTTAGCTTAGAATAATATAGATCAATTATTTTTCGTAGACACTTACTACGTTGCATAGCATTACGTCTTAGGTTAGTTTACGATATAGACTCCTATAAAAACAATGCCTGTATATGTTAGTAGAAACATAGGTTTCCACGTTAAGGTTTGCGGCTTTGGTAGGGTTAACAATAAAGGTATCTTGGTTATTGTTTGCTGATTAGGCATGGTTAATTATTAACAACATAGCTTCGTGCTAAAATAATGTTATGTTTACAGATCGGTTACCCTCAGTTATGTTTGGGTGTTTCTACTGGCAGATCGTCATAATACCTTTCTCTATAAGTTACTTGTACATAATACTTTATAGCGAGCCGAATCAATCCTTGTTCGTCCATACCGTGTGTTATATGTTTTTACTATACACTATAACAATTTTGGGATTAAGTTTTGTTAAGATATATTACGAAAGTTCGTTTTGGAACACCCTGTATAGGCTACGATATATCGCAAAGATGGCTAACTAGGTGGCGACAGATTTTAAATTTAGCAACGTCGTTTAACAACGCGCATACAAATTTTTCCGATCACAAAGACGTTTTGGAACACCCTGTATAAGCTGCGACTAGCTGGTGACGGATTGTAAATTTAGCAACGTCGTTTAACAATGCACATACAAATTTTTCCGATCACCCTGTCGTTTTGGAACACCCTGTATAGGCTGCGACAAGATGGCAAACTAAGTGGCGACGGTTTATAAATTTAGCACAGGCGTTTAACAACGCATATACACATCTTTTCGATCTCCCAGTCGTTTTGGAACATCCTGTATAGACCGCTACGAGATGGCGAACTAGATGTCTACGGATTATAAATTTAGCACAGTCGTTTAACATCGAGGATACAATGCATATACGTTATTTTCCGATCACACAGACGTTTTGGAACATTCTGTAGGAGGCTGCGAAAATGGTTGGCGATCAAGATGGCGGTGGGTTACAATGCATATGAAACATTTACAAACAGAATAGGGTAAGGAATTTTTCAATGCGTACATTTTTATTCTAATTATTACTCTATGCCCAATTTTTTAACGCATATACTTATTTTTCCGATCACCCATGATCGTGCAACTGTCTGCTCATAACGCATCGTTATATACAAAGTATTACCCTTAGCCCAAAATGTTTTATACATGATTTATCTATAACGCACTGTTATATACAAATTATTACTCCCTAATTTTAAATGTGCCCAAATATTACAACACTGCAATCTGCTATGTTTATATACTCAACCTTAATACAAGTAAACTAGAAATGTCGTCGTGGGCCAAACGTCAAAGACCGTTCTCTCGCCGAGCTCGCTAGGTTCGAATCACCGTTCTGGACTAACTTAAAAATAAAAACTAATAATATAAATAAATAGTGGTCACGTGACTTCGGGGATGGGATCAGAGTGGGGGGTATGGCGGTAACAAAATGTCAGCTGAGATTACTCTTGGGTCAGCAACACATTCCGATCACCCAGACGTTTTGAAACACTCTGTATAGGCTGCGACAAGATGGCGAATTAGGTAGCGACTGATTGTAAATTTAACGCCGTCGTTTAACAATGTACATCTTTCCGATCACAAAGGCTTTTTGGAACACCCTGTATAGGCACCGCCAAGATGGCTAACTAGGTGACGACGGATTTTAAATTTAGCAACGTCGTTTAACAATGCACATACAAATTTTTCCGATCACCCGGTCGTTTTGGAACACCCTGTATAGGCCGCGACAAGATGACGAACTAGTTGACGACGGGTTTTAAATTTAGCAACATCGTTTAACAATGCACGTACAAATTTTTCCGATCACAAAGACGTTTTGGAACACCCTGTATAGGCCGCGACAAGATGGCGAACTAGGTGGCGACTGATTGTAAATTTAGCGCCGCCGTTTAACAATGCACATACACATCTTTCCGATCACAAAGGCGTTTTGGAACACCCTGTATAGGTTGTGATATATCACAAAGATGGCGAACTAGGTGGCGACGGATTTTAAATTTAGCAACGTCGTTTAACAATGCACATACAAATTTTTCCGATCACCCTATCGTTTTGGAACACCCTGTATAGGATGCGATATATCGATAAGATGGTAAATTAGGTGACGACAGATTATAAAAGTAGCGACGTCGTTTAACATCGAGGATACAATGTATGTACACATCTTTCCGTTCACCCAGGCGTTTTGGAACACCCTGTACATATAGGATATGTCCGACAAAGATGACGACGCACAACAACGACGCTTCCCATGTATGACGACGCACAACAACGACGCTTCCCATGACCATGACACAAAACAACGACGCTCCCGTCAAAGACGGACATTCAATTTTATAATTATTACAAAAAAAAGATGGCGGTGGCTGAAACAGAATGGCGGAGAGGTAAAAAACCCACCCCCACACCCACCACCACCCCCACACCCAGGGTCACGTGACCAAATGCGGCTCAATCGTAGTCCCATAAGAGCCCATGTTACGACTATCCTCTCGCCATGACTACTAACTTGGAGTAGAAGGCTGCCAACCCCAAAAATCGAGCAACCTGTTTTAAATTTTTTGGGGTAGGGTACTCAGCAATAGGCTGGACTCGATCTGGGTGGAGGGTGACTGATTGGTTTTTGAAGACGTGGCCTAAGAACTGAATATTGTTAGCGGCCACGGTCATCTTTTCGGGATTGACGGTTAGTCCGGCGGACTGCAAACGGTTAAGTACCGTTTCCACCTTGGCGAGGTGGTCGTCAAAGGTGCCATCGGAATACACACACAAGTCGTCGAAAAAGGTGTAGACGTACTTGTACTTTATGTCCCCAAAAATCTGCTCAATGAGCCGGGTAAGAACCAGGCCTCCACTGGCCAACCCGAAGGGAACAAAGTTATAGTGGTACTGACCAAATGGCACCACGAAAGCTGTGTATTTACGCGACTCCTCATCGAGAGGTATTTGGAGGTAGGCCTGGTTAAGGTCTAGTAGTGTAAACCACTTTGCCTTACCCAGGTACTGGAAAGCCGACTCCAGTGTTGGTATGGGGGTAGCTTCTAAATCGGCTATCTTATTGATAGCCTTATAGTTTACGACCATTCTGGTCTTGCCACCCTTTTTGGGAACTAAAAATGCTGGACAGGCGTAGGGGGAGGTGGATGGGCTGATGACGCCGCGAGCTAACAAGTCGTCGATATGTTCTCTTAACGCTTGTAGCTTAGGAGGGGCGAACTGATAAGGTCTGGCTCTTATTATTTTGGTGGAATTTATTTTAATGTTATATGAGATTAGGTTAGTTTTTCCTAATCTGCTGGTTACAGTTTGCGGGAATTTTGAAATAAGGTCTCCAACTTTACCCAACTCTTGGGGTGAAAGATTGGCGCCAGACTTAAAAGATTGTTGGGTTTTAGTAACCAGCTGGTCGGGGGTAATGGTGCAAATAAGGGGTGACGCGTAAGGAAACCTGACTTCATGACCCTGAAAGTCAATTGAAGCTTTGGTTTTACGCAAAAAATTGCAACCGAGAATTAGTTTATAGGGTAAATTTGGGGTTACTAATAAAGGGATATTCCATGATAATTTCCCTAGCTTAATATGCAGAAGTATCTGGGTGTCGAAAACCAACCTCTGACTGTTGGCCATGTTCGCTGATAATCGAACCGGTTCGATACTTTTAATAGCGCTTGATTTTTGTTGGATTAATTCATCGAAAAATGATTTATTTATGAGGCTATATGTGGAACCGGTGTCGACCAGGGAACAAACGCTATTATTATTAATTGTGGCGACAACAGTTACAATATCATAGGTGGCTGCCGACACCCTAATTGGTCCCTGGGGGACCGTGGCTAGGTTGGGGGTATTTGGGTTGAGACTTCTTTCTGAGGTTTCACTTAGTAACCCGTTGGGTGACATACGGCAAGCTTGACCCCTCGGATTTGGTCTAGACGGCGCTGGTTGGTTATAATTATATTTTTTGTTATTGGTAATTTGGTGATTGGCTGACACTTTGCTGGGTTTACTCGCTGTTCGACAAACTGGTGGTGGTGAACATTGTAGGGACATTAAAGGTGGAGGTGTGCTCGTTTGTTGTTGAAGTCTTGTTGCCGCACATGTAATTTTATTTTTATTGAGAAGGTTTGTTTCATTTGCCTTATTTGATGCTATTTGAGAGTTACCTATTAAATTTGTACTTTGTTGTGAATAAATGTGTTCCAATAAAGGGATCTTGTTTATGAGGTCATTTGTGGACCCTAATGTCCCAATTACTCGTAATATAGAAGTGTATTTTGTTTGCATGCCCGAAAGGATGATGGATAGACGTTGCTTTGGAGTAAATGTTGGAAAAAACAAATTGGAATAATTGTCTATTTCGCTTGCATAATCCCAAAGCGGTTCGTTCTCAGCTTGTGGTCGGTATACCAAAGAGTGGATGGCAGTATGTTGCTGTAGTGGTGAATAGATTGTATTAATATAAAACATAGAAAATTGTTTAATTGTTAATTGATTTTGGAGTGCTTGATATATTAATTCTGTAGCTAAACTTTTAGAATTGGGTATTAATTGTAATAAAATAAGTTTATCACAATATTGGTGAAGTGTTGCAATGCGGTTGAGCTTTATTAGTATATCTAAATTCTGATTTGACGGTTGGTCGTTGAAAAGCCCTATTTCTTCAATCATATTAGCGGCTGTGAGTGGTAATGCTGTCAATTGTTGGGGTTCGTGTAAAATGGTAAATTCTTTGGACCTATTATTTTTTGGTAAAGTTTGTACACTTATTATTGGTGGTTGGTACAAGTTATCTAGGTGCGAATCTAACTGTTCACGAATACGCCTTCTATTGACGTCTAAAGAAATATCAGGTGTGAGACCCCAAAAAGTTAACAACCGGTTGGCTTGGAATACATTCAACTTGGCGATCCATTTCCTGTGCGGTGGTATAATATTAATGGGAAAGGGGAACGGTTTTGGTACTTCGAGTTCCCAATCAATGTCAGTAATCATAGTTGGTTCGGTTTGTGTATGAGTCTGGTGTTCGATTATCGATATTTGATTGATTTTTAAATTCTGTAGGCCTAACTATTATTTATTTGCTATAGGCTATATTGTTGTCAAGGTGTGGCTGTAGTTTTGAGAAATAATCAATCCGAAGCAAAATTATTATAAACTATGTTGTCGGTTTACTATTGTTGATTTAGGACGAAAACTATTTATTGAAGTAAATTTGTTTTGAACTATTGTTTTATATAAAGTTTTTTCTAAAATTATTTAAAAGTTTGGCTTTATTTGTAATATGTAAAGATTTTTTAAATATTGTAGGCTGTAATATTTATTTGATGAATTAGCTGCAATTCCGAGGGACGAAAATACCTAAAAACTATTAACTGGAAAAAAAATTTTCTGAAAACAACTAAATACAAAAATAGACTAATTATTTATTTGTAATCACCAGCTCAATCTGAAATTGGAAAGGCCGGGTAGGCTTGTAGGAATTTAATTAAATATGAAGTTAATAATTTGCAAAAGTAAAGATTATATAGCAGTATAATACCTGTAAACAATAGATTATAAACACACAAAACAATTTACCTGCGTTCGGTTACTTATATCGTAGCTCCAGATGTCAGGGACGTTTCAATACCTTGGCTAAATAATATGTTGTAAACAACCTATTTATGGGTAATAAGCTTAATAATAACTGTTGTAGCTTATTTATTGGTTAAATTGAACAATATTTAATATGCATTTACTTTGGGTCAATTGTTAAGGTGTAACAAAATTATAATTTTATTTGGAATTATTTTTGTTTAAAAATTGTTGAATATTATTTGAAACAATTTTTGTAATGTTATTAATATTGAGGCTGTAGAATTATAATAATGTGATAATTGATTGAATTCATTGTACAAAATTATCTTATCTATAAATAGAGAATCAGGTTAAGTATGGTTTAATTATTTCAAAATTGTTTAAGATTAATTGAATTAGTCAATGTTTTCTGAAAGTACTGTAATTTGCTGTAATGTTGTAATACAGTTTTGATTTAAATGTCAGTGTTACAAATCAGTTGAATTAGAAATAAGATTTAGAATTCTAAAAAGGGAAAATAGTTAGGCTATATGTGTTTGAGTATCTGAGTATAGGCCTAATGTGTCGATCACTGCGTTGTAATGAACATGCTGTTATGTTTGTAGGTTATAGGCCAATATGTAGTACAAGATATTGTATCACTGTTAACTAGCAGGTGTAGGCCATATGTGGTTTGAAATGGCTAAAAGGTGTATATATTTTGAATAATTTATATAAAATTACGTCACCTGAAATACTATCAAACAGCATTGACAAAATTAGACTAGGCCTAAAAATTATTAACACCTCTTTTATCTATGAAACACTGAAATATGCAAAGTAACTGGACAATATCACTAACACTGTAAAATATATATTTTTTGGATGGCCAAACTAAGAGAGAGTACTATCAGCTGTCAGTTATGTGACACAAACATGGTAGGCTATAAATTTGTATTATTAATGTGTGTTTTATCTTAAAGTATTGTAACAGTAACAATATTTTCAATGAAAAAAGGATAACTATTTGAAAAATAGCAAGTAAATTATTATCCAGCACATCACTGACAAAGAAACACAAAATTGGGTTGTTGTTGACAGATATAATATTTTAAGAGTGTCAGAGTTGAGTTATTTGTTATAGGCCTACTATGAATTAATTATTTTGGTAGAAAAGTTTATAAAAGGCCAGATTACACATTCACTATATGAACTTGGTGATTTGACAGACTAAATGTTGTAAATAGCACTATATATGTGGGAAAATTATGTGTAATGTGGTGCAACTTTGTATGCAGATTGGTGCAGGCTAGGCCTAAATGTATTATGTTTATAAATTTTGCAATGAAATTATATAGATTGGTATATTTAAGGTTTATTGGTTAGGGTGTTGTTATGTAATGAAACACAAGTACGTTTTACCAAAGGTAATCTTAAATTGGTTAGGCCTATTAAAACAATATTGAGTGTCACTAGGTGTTTATGTGTACATGAAACTTTCTTTGAGAGGTTAGGTCACTTAAAGTTCTTTTTGGTAGACTCTCAGTTCAGTAATTTGACTTCCAAATATGAATAAAATAAGGCACTGCTTATTGTAATATAATAATAATAATTTATGTACTCACCAATAAAGCAGGAATCATAAACAAAAGAAACACTATACCAACCATATAACTCACACTAAATAGGAGTAGGTGTAGAAATTAATATAAGGCAAAATTTAACGGCAAACGTGTATAATTAATATCATAATATTCGTTGGTTAAATTTATTATTAAAAAGATTAGTTCGGTTAGTTGGTGACTAGCTTGCAAAAAATAAGAAACGTGGTTTTTACCGGCGGAAGTGATGACGTAATATAGGCAAAGTCTGACATGAATAAAGTTGCTTTTAAGGGTTAATATCGCTTCTGTTACCATTTAATCCGGGACGCAATCTCGTTATGCTAGCATTTAATCCGGGACGTCACTTCGCTTCTGCTACCATTTACTGTACCAGTTATCCCTATGATCGTATTGGGAATCGCTAGTCAGCGTGTATTTGCACCGACTTAGTAAAATTTTGGAAGACGCGACTGGAACTGTCGATGCAAATGGGCGATACCCATATACCCAGAGCAAATTAATTAATCATCAACCCTAATTTAACCGATTGCCTTTTGCCGTACCCTGCAAATCCGATTCTGCCAGCTTTTAACAAGCGCTTAATTAATTAATATAAATCTAAACTATTGCACTTTAACTTTAACTAAAACACTAGTCACCATTGGTACACGATAGGCTTCTAACCGAAACGAACTTATTACCGCTTAATATTCATTACGAGTGCGCGATTTGTTATAATATCACGTTACGCGATTACCGATTATAATGTAAATTAATTAGATTGCTCATGGCATATTAACAACGGATTACAGTGAGGGTAAAACCTCGACGCCGACGGACGTTTTAACCTGCCGCTTACGTCTACTTCATTGGTCGGCGCTCGGCAGTACACTGATTTCTGGGTCAATGTCAAACTGCAAGGTCGGTTCTGACGCGCATGCGCGCAACTAGTCCAGGTGTCTGGTACATTATTGTAACGGAGTTCAGTAATTCGTTACAAACCTAAGGGTGTTCCAAAACGCCTTTGTGATCGGAAAAATTTGTATATGCGTTGTTAAACGACGTTGCTAAATTTACAATCCGACGCCATCTAGTTCGCCACTTGTCGCAGCCTATACAGGGTGTTCCAAAACGCCTTTGTGAACGGAAAATTTTGTATGTGCATTGTATCCTCGATGATGGAAGATGTCGATAATAGAGAGAATGTTAGTGTGGTGCATAAATGCAACATTAAGAGTGGTGAGACATTCTTTTCGAATTCTAGTACTGCTTTCTCTACGATTTGTAAAGATGTATGCCTCGAGATCTGCGGGTTGGTTCCAACCCCTGTAAACATAGCATTATTTTAGCAAGAAGTTATGTTGTTAATAATTAACCTTGCCTAAGCAGCAAACAATAACCAAGAAGTCTTTATTGTTAACTAACATAACGAATACACTATGATTAGGTTAACCCTACCTAAACCGCAAACCTTAACGTGGAAACCTATGTTTCTACTAACATGGACAGACAATGTTTTTATAGGAGTCTATGTCGTAAACTAACCTAAGACGTAATGTTATGCAACGTAGTAAGTGTCTACGAAAAATAATCGACCTATATTGTTCTAACCTAAGCTAAAATCACAATAGCAATTGTTTTTATAGGAGTCTATGCCGTTACTAACCTAAGACGTAATGTTATGCAACGTAGTAAGCTTCTACGAAAAATAATCGACCTATATTGTTCTAACCTAAAAAGCACAACAGCAATGGTTTTTATAGGAGTCTATGTCGTAAACCAACCTAAGACGTAATGTTATGCAATGTAGTAAGTGTCTACGAAAAATAATCGATCTATATTATTCTAACCTAAGCTAAAAACCACAATAGCAATTGTTTTTATATGAGTCTATGCCGTTACTAACCTAAGACGTATTGTTATGCAACGTAGTAAGTTTCTACGAAACGATTCAACCTATATTGTTAACCAACCTAAGGCACACTGATTTAAATAAAAACTCCGAACCACAAAACAAGGAACAAAAACAATAACTAAACAACTAAATTTTAAGTTATGTTTAGTACGTTACCCGTATGTACTTCGATGACATGGTCATCATCCTCAGAGGGTTTTAACACTACTAAACACTAGATAGTATTACAGAGCTATAGGTACCCGCCCTCCCCCACTCCTCCCCATAGCTATTATAGGTGTAACCTTAAGTATATCCAATTTAATCTTTAGCTTGTAATTTAGATCTATATTTACATTTTCTAATTCTTTTTCGAACCAGTAATTAGAACAATACATCGTGTTTAGGTTTTCAAATTGTAAAATAAAACGAATTCTATGTCGATAGAGCACTTCTTGTATAGCACAAATAATAAATTCTGACCCTTCTTTCAGTTTCTCTAATCTACTACAGTCTTTAAATTTTATTTTCCCATTTATCGGCTGCATAAGAGAATTATTAACTTGGTCGACAACGACTTGATCATATTGCATGGTTTCCTCCAAGGTACCTTTATGGAACTGTAGATCTTCCACTTTCGGATAAACGTTTCCCTTAAAACTCGAGAGTCCGTTAGTTTTAAAGGATGCAAATGACTCTTTACTAGGCAAATAAACAACATTTAACAGATTGCCTTTGTTAGTTATCGATGTTGCAGTTACGAATCCAACCTTATTCAACTCTTCTTTATTTCTGTATATTTGTATAAACACATTTTTATAGAAACCTTTTAAATGGTAAACATATTTCGTGTTATTATTTTCTGCAAGCACTCCCACATAGCTAAACGAATCTTTAGTGTTGACCACAAATGCGTAAATTGCATAGGAGCCTGTCGTTTCCAGATTCAACCACCTTCGCATAAAATGTTTTTAAGCTCATTCTCGGTTTCTCTTATTTGATTTTCCATGCTCAACTGATTTTTGTACTCTTCGCGTATCGCGACCGTGTTTTCTGTGTAGTCTAGCCTTCGTTTCTTAGCATTCACCTCTTCCATCTCCAGCTGGCGTTTTCTACCACTTGCAACATACGGAGTGCATAAAGGGGTTATTTCCTTTATTTGGAAAGGGTAC
>JAGFPH010001357.1:0-10329 GCA_018207615.1 Philaenus spumarius
GAGCTAGTATGAGTATGCCACCTCTTGCTCTGTCCTCTGTACTGAGTTAGGAATAAATAGAACTAAATTGAAATGGTTTGAACAGGCTTCGGGTTTGCATGATGCTTCAGATATTTCACAACCCACATTTTTTATAGTATTAAAAAACAAGAGGAGACCCCTGCGTGCTTCCTAACCCCCAATGGAACTTTCTAAAAACATATGTTATGTTTTATTTATAATGCCTTTTATATATAGAACCCAATAAAAAAACATTTTTAGGAATGGCAACTGTTAAATTAGTACTTTTTTCAACTATAAACTAATTTTGCTCGGTAACCGTTCGAGGTAGAAAAAAATTTTAAATACAAAAAATGTAGATAATTGAATATCACACTAACGATTTTTCATCAAATTTAAGATCCGATCTTTTGTTTTCCCGCTATGGCAACAAAATATAAAGCCATTACAAAACCGTTTTTGGGAGTGACAACCCAAAACTACCCCTAAAAATTGGAATATCAAAATGACATTTCTTTAGTTTTCCTATTTACATCACAAAGTATACACATGCCAAATTTCATCTCTCTAGTTTCATGGGAAGTGGGAGAATTAGTGATGATCAGTGAGTGAGTGAGGGCTTTGCCTTTTATATATAGATACATTTAAGATACAAATTAGTAGAACTAGTATCATCCCCATACACAAGAAAATTATAACATGGTGCAATTTATTGGCTCTGTTTTCCGCTTATAAATTGAAAGTAAACAACAAACACATGAAAACTTAAATCTAAATTACATGAAAATGATAATCCTCTTAAATTGGAATCAATATTATAATTGATTCAATTGCAATCATTAATGAAGGATTCCAAATAATCATGCCACTTATAAACTGCAACAATGTAACAAGGTACTCTAATCTTGGTGTAAAAAACAACAGCTGTGCAATTCAACTGATATAGCAAGCAGATAGCAGTCACTCGATAACCTTTGTTCATATAAACCACTAAAGCAATGCTCGTATTATTACAATTGGCAAAGACAAGAAACTCAAAATCCAAACCATTATGTGGCTTATTTATAAAATATTCCACACTGATTATTTTGTAGGGTGATTTTTTAAGTAAAAACTTCTAAAGGCGCACCGCGTCAAAAAAATTTGCTGGCGCTGGATCAGATTTTACCGTCACGCTCTACTATACACATGTGTTTATGGCAGAGTATATAGTCTACTTGGTAATACCTCTGAAATGGACATTGTGCTTCCCCAATTCGTAAGTTGTTTTAAAACAGTTTACTTGGTAATACCTCTGAAATGGACATTGTGCTATCTCATTTTGTAAATTGTGTTAAAATAATTTATTTGGTAATACCTCTGAAATGGACATTATCCTTTCTTTATTTTGTAAGTTTTGTTATTTTTATCATGTTATATTTAAAATTGAAATGTAAAATTTTTTAAATAATATAAACAAGATTGTTTATATTCATGACAGTTTTCACTTCGGTCGGCAATCCCACGACTTCTTTTTTTGTAAACTTACCACCTCTATTATTTCAAAAATGGAAAGAAATACACAAAATCTGATCTCAGGACAGTTATTTAGCACCAAGGAGAACCTTAGAATACCTATTTACATAATGCCAAAACTCCCCGTCCCCTTCATTCCACACCAACTAAAATATTTGTAATGGAAATATATGGCGTGTCATACATCAAATTGAAGCCCTTAAAGGGGAGCGGGACATGCCTATCTCGCCCATGTTAAAAAATCAATATTTAGGTACACTTTTCTCAAATTCTAATCATTCAATTTGATTAAAATTTTGTACAGTTATTGTATGTAATAATAAAATGAAGTAAAAGTCTTGAATAATTGAAAATGTGAAAACTATGAATTTTTTTAAAGTTTAAATTTAAGTATTTTTTTGATCATTAAATTTTCCATAATTTTTTTCTCTTTAAGATATACTAATTTCAGTTCAGGTTATTAAAACATACATAGAGCATAATGAGTATGCAAAATTTCATTCAAATCCATCAAATAGTTTTGAAGAAAAGTGTACCTGTATCTGTAAAAATAAAATTTTCGGTAAACTGAAAGTGAAGTTTGATTTGCCTTTGTAGGAGATTCTAAATTGGTCAATGTCTAACCACAAATATTCACTAATCAATCAACAGAAAGAACAATCTGATTTATTTGAAGACCTCCCTATAACAACGTTGTATATCACTTTTCCTGTATTCTAAGTTATTTATTTAGATCTCGTCTCAGAGCTTATTATAAGTATAACATTTTTTGTGTTTTAAAAAAAATACTGTATATATATAAATAAATATCTTAGTAGAAATATGCAAAACATCCCAAGCCGGAGACCAGGTAACCAGTCATATCACGTCAGCTTGGAAGCGAGCCAACCACCGTTTGCTTTACTTCCGCCCTCCTAACCTCAAACCACATATACGAAAAATTACCTGGTCTAGCCGAGATTCGAACTCGTTATCTTCTGATCAGGAAGATCTGTCGCTACCCACTCGGCTATGGCTTATATGAAGGAAACATGATTACAAAAACCACATTAGATACTTACCAACGAATTGCCTATCTCGCCCCTTCTCTTCTCGCTGTTATATTATACACTGTAATGAAAGCCATGAGTTTTTTGTTTATTTCCCTGTTTACTATGTAACACTTACGAAAAACATTTTTTTCTATTGTAAAAAAAATAATAAATGCCAAGTGTTTGGTATCACTGTAAAGATAATTTAATAAAGAATAATAATAAGAAAAATATATTTTTTCACATCCTAGTTCCCTTAAAAACCATGAATTTCTGTGGAAATAAAATAAGAATCAACTAATGCATTCATTTGCTACGTTCAAAAATTTTATTTTATAAATTACTGTTATAATTTTACTAGCTGGCCCGATCCGGCTTTGCACGGATAGACAAATCAAAGTTAAATGTATATTAACAAAAAATATATTATATCAATAAATATATTACACTACGTATTTCTTATGGGGATTTTTTGTAACTTTGACCCCCAAACCTCCCCTTAAATTTCGAATTTTTTAAAATCCTTTCTTATCGAAGACCTAGGACCCTAGAGGAAGCTACATACTAAATTTCATTCCAATCCGTTTGGTGGTTTTTTTTTAGTAACTTTGACCCCCAAACCCCATTAAAATTTCGATTTTTTTTTAAACCTTTCTTGGCGAGCACCTATGACCCTAGGGGAAGTTACATACCAAATTTCAATCTAATCCGTTCAGTAGTTTTTTAGAAATCGTTTTTTAGTCATTTTGCCCCCCCCCCCCCCAACCCCCTCTAAAATTTCGAGTTTTTTGAAACCCTTTCTTGTCAGCACCTACTTCCCTAGAGGAAGCTACATACCAAATTTCATTCCAATCCGTTCAGTAGTTTTAAAGACATCGTGATTTACTAACTTTGACACCCCCAAACCCCCCTAAAATTTCGATTTTTTTTTAAAAAAACCTTTCTTAATGAGCACTTATGGCCCTAGAGGAAGCTACATACCAAATTTCGTTCCAATCCGTTCAGTAGTTTTTGAGAAATCGTGATCAGTGAGTCAGTGGATTTGGCTTTTATATATATAGATATTATTTACAATCCAAAACCTGTTCTTGGAACAGTTTATCATCTATTATGAGAACCTTAGAAAACCTATTTTCAAAATTCGACCAACCACATACTCATCACCTCGTGTTAACAATTTTAAAAGAGCACATATGACATGCGATACATAAAATTAAAACCCTTCAAAAACAAAAATTTCTACGGTAATAAAATAAAAATTGCTCGATTTATTTTTACACTATCGACACAATATTGTGGAGAACAATATCGACCACATTTTCAGGCTTCGATTAAAGAAATAAAAGTGAAAGTTCAGAATGAAATCAAAGGATTACTTTTTCTTATCAGAGCATAAGATAATGAGTTCTTTGTTATCATTCTATGATCAGGTAAACTCGGCTCTTGTTTATTTCATGCTGTTATCTGTCCAATTTGAAATATTGAACTTTGTAATAGATTGTAATTTTAAAGTTGTTTACGGTGAAATACTATTTGGCCGCGGCTTTCGTGGAAAAAGATCAACTCCAAGTTAGTTTCTTCAAAAACAAACTGCCTACCGTCCTCCCTCCTCTCGTAAAATATTATTATTTCCGACAATGTTCTCTTTGAAAAAAGAAGTTTGCATTTTTATCTCCAAACTAAATTATCTCGTATTGAAATATTCTTCCCAAGAGGGTGATGGTAAAAAATAACAACGAAAAACACTAACAGCAGAGCTAATACCGAATAAATATTCCAACTAGTTTTCTGGTAGCTATAAGTTAGTAAAAAATGCAGTCTGAAATAAAATGGAAGGAGAAAAATAAATATAAATACCGGTACCTATATGAAAAATAATCGCAGACATTTTACAACAAAAAATGTGTTAACCCTTTGAGGGGTGGCTTATTTTAAGCTTAAAGAGTAATCCCCCCTGAGAGTACGACGTGATCCTACGTTTTTTCTCAAAGGAGTAATCACGTCATATGACGTTCCTGGTTGCCATGGGAACGAGTTTCTATTACGACTCAAACAGTTGGTTATTTCACCACTAGAGTGTAGATATGTACTGTAAAAGTATCTTTGTAGTAATAGTTGCTACTTTATTCCTCTAGAATGCGCTGGCATGACATTGTGTACACGAAACTGCCACGTCGCTTTGTTTGCTTCTTTCTTCTGTCCCCCGGATTTCTCACTTTTTTTACTACATTGTGAGATGCTTGTTTTTTATAACTGATTTTTTATAATAAATCAATAACTACATTTTTCTAAATGTTTATTTCTCATTGTTGGTAGTTTTAGAAAAAAAAAAATCATTTCATATTGTGATTACTTTTACAAAACCCTAAATCGATTTTTCAATAATTTTAAAGCAATAGATGTGTTAAAAATCATTTTAAAGTTGTAAATGTGTTGAAAATGGGTATAGTAAACAATATTTAATAATTATGGTTAAAAAACATTCTTAACTCTGAAAATATGACATCTTTCACTCCTATACGGAACAAATGAAATCACGTCATATGACGTGATTACTCCTCAAAGCGTTAAGGTCATATAGGAATTAAAGTTTCGCCAGTGGTAAATATTAATAAATATAGTTTCACCAATATAAATAAAACCATTTTTTTATTACTATTCACAAAAAAGAGGAAATACTAACAACAAGGATAAATATAATTTAGTTTAAGGCCAGTTAAATAAGACCATTTTGGAGCCATTTCTAGAAATAAATGTTGGAAAGCTGGAAATCATTTTGATCGCTTTATTAGACATCAAATTGAAGTATCCTAGGTTTGCACCACCCCCCGCTGCGAGCTTCAAAGGAGGGGTCCAAAAAACCCCAATATTTTCGGCCTTTTTTCAGTATTTTGCTTTTAACTCCTAAAGTAAGCATCTTGCAGAAAATTTTACACTTTTATAAATTAAAGAGCACTAAATTCTGCGTTGATTGGTTACCCACAAAGTTTAATTTGACCGAGAAATATTGTCAAACCAATGGTCAAAAAGTGATGATTTTTACCAACTTTGCTTAAAAAGTTACTATTAAGACTTTTAAACGTCCGTAACGTGGAATCGGCTGTTCTAAATGAAAAGACGTACTGGATAAAAGTTTTAGGACATTTAATTCTGCATTCAGCAAGTACCTAACATTTCAAATTCGATCAAGTCTGCAAATAGAAAATTAAATTTTTCGATCTGCAGTTATACGCGTAGCAGTCCGCAAAAAGGTACATTTCCAGTCACAAATCTACTCCCCACTAATTAAGTTTGAAATTGGTATTCTTAACTAAAAACTGATCGGTAAAATAATTTATAATAATAATTTTTAAGAAATTGTAAGAAAAAACTAATTTAAATTAATGATACATTTAAATATATTGTCAATGAAATATCGAAACAGAAATGTATAAGTTTGGAATTTTTTTGATATGTATTATTGCATTTTGTATTGGCAAATGATAATAAGAAATAATATTTATATACAATTAAGTCAAAAATAAAGTCATCAATAAAGTGTTTGAAGTGGAAGGTTCATAAAAAATATAGAGTCGACCGACATTGGTTCTTCTGTGGTATACTGTAGTATATGCGAAGGGTAAGTCGTTAAGAAGGGATCCTGTTATCTCCTATAGTTCAACGCATTTAGAATGGCGAGCGGGCTGTGCTTGCGCAGGAAAGCCCGCCTCCCACCAACTTCAGTCTCAGTCAAATAGTAAAAAAAGGACAGTCAGTGTCAAATCTGCACAGACGTGCGTGGCTGTGTTGTATATGTGGTGTGTATAAGGCCAAACTTTTGGTTTAATATTTCCGTATGGTAACAATAATGAAATGCTTCGTACATGCTGAAAGATTAGGTGACTGGAACGGCCATCTACGAAGTGTACAGCAAATGTTGCCATTCTTTCACGCTAATGGATATTTTCTGTATGCTAAATCGTGCCAACTGTATTTGCAGGACATGGCTGACCTTAAATCCAAACTTACTACTGAGGACTATAATGGTTTTATAGTCAAAGGCTTTTTTACAGTACGAAGATCTGAAAAATCGTGGACTGGTATATGGTCAGACATGACCATTGAGCAAACTTTAATGCGATCTATCAAAAGTCAAGGTGGGTTGAGTGGTGGAAGAGGCATGACAGATAGTGTTCTCATGAAGTGGATTTCGTCTATGCCTGCAATAATGGAAGTGTCTCTGCAAATAGAACAATTTTGTGGCGTTACCTTCTCCACAACAAAGCAACACGTTGATGCCAGATTTTCTAGAATTAGACAAGATGAAACAGATATAATGAAGGTTTTAGGCTGTTTTTCAGCACATAATTCTTTTCCAGTTGGAGAAAGCACCATGTCATCAGCACTGGAGTAGTAGGGGACGTAAAGATAAATTGTCATCAAGCTTATGAGATTGGGATCCAATGTATGGAAAATATAATAGGCAGCAATTTCAAGTATGTGAAGTTTCAAAGGAAGAAACGAGTGTCACCCTTTAAGTGTGCTACTTCCAAAGTCAGGATTCATATACCGGTCAGATCTGATACTATTTTCAGACGCATTTCATTTTTAAAGAAGTCTGACGAAGATCTCAAGAAATACTTTGAATTTGAGCTGGCACCTTACCCACTTTCAATTTTTGATGACATAGGAATGCGAAAAACACGTAAATCTGTTTTTTATTACTTATTTGACCCTTTCACCAGTGAATATGAGGAATTACACTGCTTGGACGTCCCTGTGTATGTCATTGATGGTGGATTTCTTCTGCACCGAGTAGTATGACAGAGTAAAGAAAGGTTTTCACACATCCTAAGGAGATATGTTGATTACGTGAAAAATATTACGGCAAACCAGGCACCACCTTTGTGTTTGATGGGCATCCAAAAGACGCATCCATGAGGAGCACTAAAATAGCTGTGAATAAATAGGACGGGAGAAAGTGTGGATTGAAGATGACTGGAAAAGGCTTGCTCCCCAGAACAACAACAAAAGAACCAGATCCAGCAGCGGTTGTGCAGAGTGTATCATGCAAGTGTGCAATGGGGTGTCGAGGATGATGCAGCTGCCGAAAAGTAGGGTTGAAATGCTCCTACATATGCTACGAGTGCAAAGGGCAGTCCTGCTCAAATGCTCCCGATGATAAAGCATCAACCCTTAACAGTGAACATAGCTTGGAACTGCTCGTTGAGGATTTTAATGAATCAGGTACCTATTACATTTACACTCTAACTTTATAACATTGCTTGTATTACTATGTTTTTTAGTTTAAAATAATCATTGGCTGTACTTAGACGTTTACAGATTCACGTATTTCAACGTTCATTCACTGATTCAAGTTCCCTACTATTTAATCTGACTAAAAATCTAATTCACATTCTGATTCAAATTCAAAATCAAATTCAAAGTCTGATTCAAATTCAAAGTCATATTCGAAATTTAAATTCAAACTCGACTTTATTTTTTTGTTACAGAGGAACACATTACATAAAAAGAATTAGAGGTTGGCAGTGAGTATACAACAGAAGAACCAATGCCTGATGAATCTGTTTATGGGCCTTCCACTTCTAAATGCCAAAAACTGTATTAATATCTTTATTTTTGACCTATTTGTATATTGTATATAATTCTTATTAGTTTTAGCAAATACAGTGGATTATGTCTACACATACAAGAAGTGCCCAAAAATCTTAAATATTTAACATTCTTGTTTTGATATTTCATTCACAATAATTTAAATGTATCATTAATTTAAATTAGTTTTTTCTTAAATTTTATTAAAAGTTAATATTACAAATTTTACTGATGAGTTTTTAATTAAGAATACCAATTTCTAAACTTAATTAGTGTGGAGTAGATTTGAGACTGGAAGGTACCTTTTTCCTACGCGTATAACTGCAGATCGAAAAATTTAATTTTCTATTTGTAGACTTGATCGAATTTGAAATGTTAGGTACTTGCTGAACGGAAAATTAAATGTCCTAAAACTTTTATCCAGTACGTCTTTTCATTTAGAACAGCCGATTCCACGTTACGGACGTTTAAAAGTCTTAATAGTAACTTTTTAAGCAAAGTTGGTAAAAATTATCACTTTTTGACCATTGGTTTTGACAATATTTCTCGGTCACATTAAACTTTGTGGGTAACCAATCAACGCAGAATTTAGTGCTCTTTAATTTATAAAAGAGTAAAATTTTCTTTAAGATGCTTACTTTAGGAGTTAAAAGCAAAAAACTGAAAAAAGGCCGAAAATATTGGGGTTTTTTGGACCCCTCCTTTGAAGCTCGCAGTGGGGGGTGGTGCAAACCTAGGATACTTCAATTTGATGTCAAATAAAGCGATCAAAATGATTTCCAGCTTTCCAACATTTATTTCCACCTCCAGGTCTTATTTAACTGGGCTACATTTTTATATTTTACTGTGGATAAATAATCATTTCTACTATGGGGTTGATGCAATACATTTTTTGGACTGGTTTAGTATCATGATGGTAAAAGGAGAGTCAATGTTGAACATATGCTTTCGTCTATAATATATTTCATTGCTTTTTACATGCTTTTCTTCAACTCACTACCGTTCAACCGGTGGGCCGGTGCAGGTGCACGGTCGCCTCGGCTCTTTCCGGGTCGCCTCGGGCTGCTCCGTATAGCACATCGCGTTACGTCGACTGCGTTCTCGCATACGTATATTAACCAAAAAATTAACCCTCAGAAAGGGGTGGGGGGGGTTGGCCCAATTTATGGCTATAACTAAAAAGTAAAAAATAAAATGCTTTTTTAAAACGTGCTTTCCTATCCACGAATAACATAAATAGACCCGAACAAAAAAATAAAAATGACCCACATATAAAATTAATTCTTCCTCAGCGAACCTGATATTGTAATGAGACTTGATAGCTTGCAATCTTTTTACTTTTCACAAAATAAACACACCCAAAAAGCATGGGGCGTACTCTTGCGAAGTTCCGAAAACATCACGCCCCATGTTTTTTGGGTGTGTTTATTTTGTGAAAAGTAAAAAGATTGCAAGCGATCAAGTCTCATTACAATATCAGATTCGCTGAGGAAGAATTAATTTTATATGTGGGTTATTTTTTGGTTTTTTAGTTCGAGTCTTGTTTTAAAATTTAGTTTTTTCAATTATTTTATTAAATAAGTTTCACTTCAAAGATTCTAAACGATAACAGGAAATGAACTATCAATACAGGTTATATATAGAACAACTGATTAGAAACTACCACTATTACGTCATAGTTCACGTGTTCAATCAGGTGCGAACCAATCATTTCCTTAATTTAATCATAATTGATGACCAAATCAATTATAAACCACGTTCAAATTAATCAGATGTGTAGGTTATCAGATATGTTCCGCGAACTCAATTACATTAGTCTGTTTAATTATGTAAATAAGCGAGTTTAGTATGTTTTAAACAGAAAATATGTCGGATACCTTTAAAACCACTATCATTCTAGTTACAAACTATTAACTCTACAAAAAAATAGTCCACAAGTTAGTAAAACAAACACTCAAAAGATGGGGCAAACGATAGAGCACACACAACTCATCAAAACAGAGTAGGTTTGTCAAACTTGATAACCATGGAGTTTGCTCGAACTATGTTTTTGTAATAAACAAAATTAAAACCTACCAATTGGAAAGTTTCTTACTGTCGCAAGAGAGGGAAAATACGGCAGCATTTATGGAAATATTAATTTTAATCTAGATATTTAAGAATCTATTAAAATTATAAACCGTGGGTTCAA
>JAGFPH010001357.1:16971-36394 GCA_018207615.1 Philaenus spumarius
GCTTCTCATAGTGTTCAGTGTCAAGCTCACATGTGCGTCCTTAGATTTGCAGAGAACGTGTGCACCCCCCCCCCCCCCGCCCCCCCCCCCCCCCCCCTAGAAATTATCATATGGGCGCCCATGCAATGGCTGGAAGCAAGATTTAGGTACGTATTTCGGCATTGTGCTATAAAGTGGAAATATCAAAATTTAGTCTCATTACACACTGAACATCTAAAATTTCTTCCTTGAACCCACGGTTTATAATTTTAATAGATTCTTAAATATCTAGATTCAAATTAATATTTCCATAAATGCTGCCGTGTTTTCCCTCTCTTGCGATAGTAAGAAACTTTCCAATTGGTAGGTTTTAATTTTGTTTATTACAAAAACATAGTTCGAGCAAACTCCATGGTTATCAAGTTTGCCTAAACCTACTCTGTTTTGATGAGTTGTGTGTGCTCTATCGTTTGCCCCATCTTTTGAGTGTTTGTTTTACTAACTTGTGGACTATTTTTTTTGTCGAGTTGATAGTTTGTAACTAGAATGATAGTGGTTTTAAAGGTATCCAACATATTTTCTGTTTAAAAAACCGATGTTCTGAGCAATGCTACTAAATTAGGCCTCATACTAAACTCGCTTATTTACATAATTAATCTAATGTAATTGAGTTCGTGGAACATATCTGATAACCTACACATCTGATTAATTTGAACGTGGTTTATAATTGATTTGGTCATCAATTATGATTAAATTAAGGAAATGATTGGTTCGCACCTGATTGAACACGTGAACTATGACGTAATAGTGGTAGTTTCTAATCAGTTGTTCTATATATAACCTGTATTGATAGTTAATTTCCTGTTATCGTTTAGAATCTTTGAAGTGAAACTTATTTAATAAAATAAATTAAAAAACAAAATTTTAAAACATGCTTTCCTATCCACGAATAACATAAATAGACTCGAACTAAAAAAAACAAAAAATAACCCACATATAAAATTAATTGTTCCTCAGCGAATCTGATATTGTAATGAGACTTGATCGCTTGCAATCTTTTTACTTTTCACAAAATAAACACACCCAAAAAGCATGGGACGTACTCTTGCGAAGTAAATCACGCCCCATGCTTTTTGGGTGTGTTTATTTTGTGAAAAGTAAAAAGATTGCAAGCGATCAAGTCTCATTACAATATTAGATTCGCTGAGGAAGAATTAATTTTATATGTGGGTTATTTTTATTTTTTTGTTCGGGTCTATTTATGTTATTCGTGGATAGGAAAGCACGTTTTAAAAATGCATTTTATTTTTTACTTTTTAGTTATAGCATTGAAGAAACAACAATATAGTGTTGTTTCTTCAATGCTATAAGTTAGTAAAAAATGCAGTCTGAAATAAAATAGAAGGAGAAAAATAAATATAAATACCGGCACCTATAATCGCAGACATTTTACAACAAAAAATGTGTTAACCTTTTGAGGGAGGGGTGGCTTATTTTAAGCTTAAAGAGTAATCCCGCCGTACGACGTGATCCTACGTTTTTTCTCAAAGGAGTAATCACGTCATATGACGGTCCTGGTTGCTATGGGAACGAGTTTCTATTACGACTCAAACAGTTGGTTATTTCACCACTAGAGTGCAGCTATGTACTGTAAAAGTATCTTTGTAGTAATAGTTGCTACTTTATTGCTCTAGAACGAGCGGGCATGACATTGTGTACACGAAACTTCCACGTCGCTTTGTTTGCTTCTTTCTTCTGTCCCCCGGATTTCTCACTTTTTTTACTACATTTTGAGATGCTTGTTTTTTATAACAGATTTTTTATAATAAATCAATAACTACATTTTTCTAAATGTTTATTTCTCATTGTTGGTAGTTTTTGAAAAAAAATCATGTCATATTGTGATTAATTTTACAAAACCCTAACTCGATTTTTCAATAATTTTAAAGCAATAGATGTGTTAAAAATCATTTTAAAGTTGTAAATGTGTTGAAAATGGGTATAGTAAACAATATTTAATAATTATGGTTAAAAAAAATTCTTAACTTGGAAGCATGTCAAAATATGACATCTTTCACTCCTATACGGAACAAATGAAATCACGTCATGTGACGTGATTACTCCTCAAAGCGTTAAAGTCATATAGGAATTAAAGTTTCCCCAGTGGTAAATATAAATAAATATAGTTTCCCCAATATAAATAAAACCATTTTTTTATTACTATTCACAAAAAAGAGGAAATACTAACAACAAGGATAAATATAATTTAGTTTATACATTTTTATATTTTACTGTGGATAAATAATCATTTCTACTATGGGGTTGATGCAATACATTTTTTGGACTGGTTTAGTATCATGATCGTAAAGGGAGAGTCAATGTTGAACATATACTTTGGTCTATAATATATTTCATTGCTTTTTACATGCTTTTCTTCAACTCACTACCGTTCAACCGGTGGGCCGGTGCACGGTCGCCTCGGCTCTTTCCGAGTCGCCTCGGGCTGCTCCGTATAGCACATCGCGTTACGTCGACTGCGTTCTCGCATACGTATATTAACCAAAAAATTAACCCTCAGAAAGGGGTGGGGGGGGGGGGGGTTGGCCCAATTTATGACTATAACCATTGAAGAAACAACACTTGTATCTTCAATGCTTATAGCTACCAGAAAACTAGTTGGAATATTCATTCGGTATTAGCTCTTCGGTTAGTGTTTTTCGTTGTTATTTTTTACCATCACCCTCTTGGGAAGAATATTTTAATACGAGATAATTTAGTTTGGAGATAAAAATGCAAACTTCTTTTTTCAAAGAGAACATTGTCGGAAATAATAATATTTTACGAGAGGAGGGAGGACGGTAGGCAGTTTGTTTTTGAAGAAACTAACTTGGAGTTGATCTTTTTCCACGAAAGCCGCGGCTAAATAGTATTTCACCGTAAACTACTTTAAAATTACAATCTATTACAAAGTTCAATATTTCAAATTGGACAGTTAACAGCATGAAATAAACAAGAGCCTAGTTTACCTGATCATAGAATGATAACAAAGAACTCATTATCTTATGCTCTGATAAGAAAAAGTAATCCTTTGATTTCATACTGAACTTTCACTTTTATTTCTTTAATCGAAGCCTGAAAATGTGGTCGATATTGTTCTCGGTTTAGTGTAAAAATAAATCGAGCAATTTTTATTTTATTACCGTAGAAATTTTTGTTTTTAAAGGGTTTTAATCTTATGTACCGCATGTCATATGTGCTCTTTTAAAATTGTCAACACGAGGTGATGAGTATGTGGTTGGTCGAATTTTGAAAATAGGTTTTCTAAGGTTCTCATAATAGATGATAAACCGTTCCAAGAACAGATTTTGGATTGTAAATAATATCTATATATATAAAAGCCAAATCCACTGACTCACTGATCACGATTTCTCAAAAACTACTGAACGGATTGGAGCGAAATTTGGTATGAAGCTTCCTCTAGGGCCATAAGTGCTCATTAAGAAAGGTTTTTTTAAAAAATCGAAATTTTAGGGGGGTTTGGGGGTGTCAAAGTTAGTAAATCACGATGTCTTTAAAACTACTGAACGGATTGGAATGAAATTTGGTATGTAGCTTCCTCTAGGGAAGTAGGTGCTGACAAGAAAGGGTTCCAAAAAACTCGAAATTTTAGAGGGGGTTGGGGGGGGGTCAAAATGACTAAATCACGATTTCTAAAAAACTACTGAAAGGATTAGATTGAAATTTGGTATGTAACTTCCCCTAGGGTCATAGGTGCTCGCCAAGAAAGGTTTAAAAAAAATCGAAATTTTAATGGGGTTTGGGGGTCAAAGTTACTAAAAAAAAAAACCACCGAACGGATTGGAATGAAATTTAGTATGTAGCTTCCTCTAGGGCCCTAGGTCTTCGATAAGAAAGGATTTTAAAAAATTCGAAATTTAAGGGGAGGTTTGGGGGGTCAAAGTTACAAAAAATCCCCATAAGAAATACATAGTGTAATATATTTATTGATATAATATATTTTTTTGTTAATATACATTTAACTTTGATTTGTCTATCCGTGCAAAGCCGGATCGGGCCAGCTAGTAAAATTATAACAGTAATTTATAAAATAAAATTTTTGAGCGTAGCAAATGAATGCATTAGTTGATTTTTATTTTATTTCCACAGAAATTCATGGTTTTTAAGGGAACCAGGAAGTGAAAAAAATATTTTTTTCAAAAATATATTTTTCTTATTATTATTCTTTATTAAATTATCTTTACAGTGATACTAAACATTTGCCATTTATTATTTTTTTACAATAGAAAAAAATGTTTTTCGTAAATGTTACATTGTAAACAAGGAAATAAACAAAAAAACTCATGGCTTTAATTGCAGTGTATAATATAACAGCGAGAAGAGAAGGGGCGAGATAGGCAATTCGTTTGGCAAGTATCTAATGTGGTTTTTGTAATCATGTTTCCTTCATATAAGCCATAGCCGAGTGGGTGGAGACGGATCTTCCTGATCAGAAGATACCGGGTTCGAATCTCGGCTAGACCAGGTAACTTTTCATATATGTGGTTTGAGGGTAGGAGGGCGGAAGTAAAGCAAACGGTGGTTGGCTCGCTTCCAAGCTGACGGGATATGACTGGTTACCTGGTCTCCGGCTAGGGATGTTTTGCATATTTTTACTAAGATATTTATTTATACTAGTGGCTTGTAGGGGCAATTGCCCCTATATATTGTAGTAATTTTATTAAGTAAATTGTTAGTCTCATGATTCACCGTACCTTAAATTATCATTAAAAATTTGGGAATATAATACGCACAATAATTCTTACATACCTGCGTAATTTCCAAAGTAAAATCTACGCTAGGTATTGTTTGCGTATTACAGATGAGGTGAAATCAGCTGTTATATTATTAAGTTAAACGAATATTCATTTCTTCTTTAAATGTTACTCCACGTACACTCGCTTTTATAGGAGTTGATAATGAAGAAATTATTAATGGAATATGTTTGTATGTTATACTAAGATGTACGAATGTTTCCGAAGTTAAACGAATGTGTACATAAACTTCTATAAACTTGGATACATAAATATATTATATTGATAATAAAATAAAGTATTTATATAACAGTTAATAACCTCAATACAAATCTTATAACGTATTATAGGCTACATTAGTTCTTTAACTCATATTTAGAAAAAAATTATCTTCGCAATACTTATATTGATTGAAGTTGTAAACGTAACCCCAAAGTATAATCTGCGCTAGGTTTTGTTTGCGTATTACAGATGATGGGTGAAATCAGCGGTTATATTATATTATTAAGTTAAACGAATATTTATTTCTTCTTTAAATGTTACACCTGATTTACACCTGTATATGCCCATGCTATTTAAATGGGACTTATTTTATTCCGTAACAAACTTTTGGGACACAATTAAGAAAAATGAATATTTTTCCCCAAAACTTCATGCCCAGACCTCTAAAATGAGACCTCTCCCAGCTTCCTACGACCTACCGTTCGCTCTGAATTTTATTTTCAAATTTGGGCTTACGGAATTAAATATATAGATATATTATACAGTATTTTTTTAAAAACAAAAAATTTGTATACTTATAATAAGCTCTGAGACGAGATCTAAATAAATAACTTAGAATACAGGAAAAGTGATATACAACGTTGTTATAGGGAGGTTTTTAAATAAATCAGATTGTTTTTACTGTTGATTGATTAGTGATTATTTGTGGTTAGACATTGACCAATTTAGAATCTCCTACAAAGGCAAATCAAACTTCACTTTCACTACCGAAAATTTTATTTTTACAGATACAGGTACACTTTTCTTCAAAACTATTTGATGGATTTGAATGAAATTTTGCATACTCATTATACTCTATGTATGTTTTAATAAACTGAACTGAAATTAGTATATCTTAAAGAGAAAAAAATTATGGAAAATTTAATGATCAAAAAAATACTAAAATTTAAACTTTAAAAAAATTCAACTTTTCACATTTTCAATTATCCAAGACTTTTACTTCATTTTATTATTACATACAATAACTGTACAAAATTTTAATCAAATTGAATGATTAGAATTTGAGAAAAGTGTACCTAAATATTGATTTTTTAACATGGGCGAGATAGGCATGTCCCGCTCCCCTTTAAGGGCTTCAAATTGATGTATCACACGCCATATATGTCCATTACAAATATTTTAGTTGGTGTGGAATGAAGGGGACGGGGAGTTTTGGCATTATGTAAATAGGTCTTCTAAGGTTCTCCTTGGTGCTAAATAACTGTCCTGAGATCAGATTTTGTGTATCTCTTTCCATTTTTGAAATAATAGAGGTGGTAAGTTTACAAAAAAAGAAGTCGTGGGATTGCCGACCGAAGTGAAAACTGTCATGAATATAAACAATCTTGTTTATATTATTTAAAAATTTTTACATTTCAATTTTAAATATAACACGATAAAAATAACAAAACTTACAAAATAAAGAAAGGATAATGTCCATTTCAGAGGTATTACCAAATAAATTATTTTAACACAATTTACAAAATGAGATAGCACAATGTCCATTTCAGAGGTATTACCAAGTAAACTGTTTTAAAACAACTTACGAATTGGGGAAGCACAATGTCCATTTCAGAGGTATTACCAAGTAGACTATATACTCTGCCATAAACACATGTGTATAGTAGAGCGTGACGGTAAAATCTGATCCAGCGCCAGCAAATTTTTTTGACGCGGTGCGCCTTTAGAAGTTTTTACTTAAAAAATCACCCTACAAAATAATCAGTGTGGAATATTTTATAAATAAGCCACATAATGGTTTGGATTTTGAGTTTCTTGTCTTTGCCAATTGTAATAATACGAGCATTGCTTTAGTGGTTTATATGAACAAAGGTTATCGAGTGACTGCTATCTGCTTGCTATATCAGTTGAATTGCACAGCTGTTGTTTTTTACACCAAGATTAGAGTACCTTGTTACATTGTTGCAGTTTATAAGTGGCATGATTATTTGGAATCCTTCATTAATGATTGCAATTGAATCAATTATAATATTGATTCCAATTTAAGAGGATTATCATTTTCATGTAATTTAGATTTAAGTTTTCATGTGTTTGTTGTTTACTTTCAATTTATAAGCGGAAAACAGAGCCAATAAATTGCACCATGTTATAATTTTCTTGTGTATGGGGATGATACTAGTTCTACTAATTTGTATCTTAAATGTATCTATATATAAAAGGCAAAGCCATCACTCACTCACTGATCATCACTAATTCTCCCACTTCCCATGAAACTAGAGAGATGAAATTTGGCATGTGTATACTGTGTGATGTAAATAGGAAAACTAAAGAAATGTCATTTTGATATTAGAATTTTTAGGGGTAGTTTTGGGGGTTTAGGGGTAGTTTTGGGTTGTCACTCCCAAAAACGGTTTTGTAATGGCTTTATATTTTGTTGCCATAGCGGAAAAACAAAAGATCGGATCTTAAATTTGATGAAAAATCGTTAGTGTGATATTCAATTATCTACATTTTTTGTATTTAAAATTTTTTTCTACCTCGAACGGTTACCGAGCAAAATTAGTTTATAGTTGAAAAAAGTACTAATTTAACAGTTGCCATTCCTAAAAATGTTTTTTTATTGGGTTCTATATATAAAAGGCATTATAAATAAAACATAACATATGTTTTTAGAAAGTTCCATTGGGGGTTAGGAAGCACGCAGGGGTCTCCCCTTGTTTTTTAATACTAGAAAGAATGTGGGTTGTGAAATATCTGAAGCATCATGCAAACCCGAAGCCTGTTCAAACCATTTCAATTTAGTTCTATTTATTCCTAACTCAGTACAGAGGACAGAGCAAGAGGTGGCATACTCATACTAGCTCACAACTCTATAGATAGCGGTTTTGTAAATCTGGAATTTTCTTGACAAGAAAAACCTTTTAAATTCAGATCTAATTTTGTTAAAGAGAGCAAGAGATGGCTAGATATACTAGCTCTTATTCCTTCTAAGGACCTAATATGTTTCTTGATTGTTTTTATTGGTCTAGTGTTACAAAGGGTAGCCTCATTTCGACTATCAGATTTTTACAGTGTGTTTTGTTTCTTTTAAATCTTTTATACTTTTGTTCGCCAAGTGTCATTTGAAGTTTATCTTATGATTTTTCTCATAGAGATTGCTGATGTTGTTCTTGGCTCAATTGAGAAGCTGTAGAAGTAGGAGACCTTATAAACAAAGGGTTCTTTGAAGGGCTTCTCATCTTCTTGGAGATCTTAACCTTAACAAAAACTCTGTACATTTTCTGTTGTTTGTAAGATTATAAATTTACTAGAAATAAAAAATGTGCTGTATATAAAGTTATGTTTTAATATTATACTTTAAAAAATTAGTAGATTTTTCTAAGTTATTTCCAGTCAGTAATTTCCAAATCAGTTACCTGTTACCCTAATAATGGGCCATTACTGGATAATTCAATAAGAACGTGAAAGAATATAATACATATATATATTGTCAGGGTGGTTGGTAAATATCAGCAACCAATAAGAACGTATAATAAAAAATTATAAAATAATAATTATAAAGAAATAAATCTACAAAAGAAGATCAAATAAATTGGAAGGCAATTCATCATAGAGCGTAAGTTCAAAGCGGATGCCCAGTATAAGGTTACAACATGAGGAAAGCATACGGCAGCATTTACAAGCACGTAGGCCAAATCTTTAAGAGCAAAACGTAATGTCAAATGTGCCCAAATCGATAGCCAATCACAAGGAACCAATATTTAAACGGACCAACCAGAAGGAGTCAAGGACATGCGACGAAAAATGAAGTGGGAGAAAGAAAGCATAAAAAAGGACTATTGCAAATTTTTCCATCAAGAAGTACACATCTCGTAATCTAAATTCGGTAACAACTAATTCAACAAGTCTTCAAGAAACTATTCCTGGGCAATATTTTAAAAGTGAAAGTGTCGGGCGGTATATCAGCGTGCAATAAAAGTGCGGGCGACCAAATTTGGATAAAGTATTAAAATAAATTTAATTAAGTGAGAGTGAGGGAAGGAGAGGAAAGATGTTTAAACAGATGTTAAGTAGATTTTCTAATTTTTCTAATTGTAAGACACATCTCGGGGAGTAGGAATTTTTGAATTAAAAAATGAAAACATATGCTTGCCATTTAATCTTAGATTAGTATGAGATGTATTTAGTTTTAGTGGGACTGAGCCATTAGAATTAGCTGCAAAACCAAGAGTTGTCAAGCAATTGGGGCCTGTTACCATTTAACAATAGATATTTTCAAAGAAAAAGCAAAAAACATTTTTGTGAACATGTAATTACATTGGGAATGATTAAGTAATGTATTAAATGAATTCGATAATTTATTATTAGACATTGATTTGTTTAGGCAGCTTGGAGGGCCTACTTTATGTTTTAAATAATGTTTACGATTGTTATTTGTCATGGTTGCCAAAATTGAATTATTGAAGGAAGTGAGTTGGTGATATTGTATTCACTAATTATTAGATCCACTTGTAGTTAAAATATTTGAAGAATTTTGATGGAATATATTTAGATTTTCTAAACTCAAACGTCTCTGTAGTCATTATTACCTAGTCTCTGGAGTACACTCACAAGCCAAGAGAAACTTACCCTAGTTGTGTAATTCTGGTGGAGTCAACAGAAAAGGTATAATATGTATATTTGTTACACATTCATCAAATCAAAACGCCTTACAATATATATATATGATACTGACGATTATTAAGCCTAAATTATTTAAAAATAAAGATATAATTTTCTAACACCTGCCATACGATGAGAGTAATTATTGGAAGTAGCATATTTTCTGACATGATAAAACAGAAGTTTACTAGTGCCCATTACAAAACTTTTTTGTTTTTTTATGTATATTTTTTACGATCTTAAAGAGGATTAGCTTACTGGTGAAGGTCTTCCATTTAACAAACCAAACTTTACTTCAAAGACCTACAGTCAGACTAATAAAGCTCCTTCACTATGAACCTTCATCCCCCTTCCAAAGTATAACAAGGCATTATTATAGACATGCAATAAATAAACAATGTGTGATAATAAACTTGTACACGCTTTTAAAATATTTCACAAGGAATCTTAAAGTAATTTGCCCAGTTCATAATACTTCAAAAAATTTTCTATTTGCTAACTGTGTCAACTCTCTTTTTGACAAAATTTATGTGGTCTAGGATTAAATGGATGTCGTTTTCTTAACCAATATTTAGCTTTATCAACCTTGTTGTTAGAAACTTGTTTTGCTACGATTTTCAAAATAAAAGTTTCAGCTGCCTTTTCGGGAAAGCTGAAATTGCAAAAAGATTGGCCTTGCTGAAACATCAAACTAAAAATGTTGTTTCTTAAGTTTAATTAGTTCATTTTGATATGCTTTGTTACCTGAAGTTTTGTCCGTGAAAGTTTATTTCAGTTCTTCATTTGTAGGTGCATCAAAACTGTTGAAATCAGTCATAATGGCATATTTCAAACTAAACCATACAGAGAAAAGTTGTATGTTTTGTGGATTGCAAAATTTGATCAGTAATCAAAGAGGGTGTGAGTACTCTTTATCTGTTCTATATAGAACGTTCTCATGAAAATAACAGTTTAAAGAAACTGGTTAATTTTGTGTATCAGTTGTAATAGGCCTAGGTAGTAATGAAAGTGTAAACATTTTTATAAAATCTCAGCTGTAATGTTCTTGATAGTGCATTCCAAAAACAACAGTTCGTAAGGTTTTAAAGAAACTTCTTAAGGTTTACGAGCTGTACATTTAATTAGGATTACCATGAGAAAGGATATAGGCCTATTTAGTGGAATATTGATGCTATGAAAAATTTTGTGTACAGAATTATATTTCCTGAAGAAGAGAATTCCATACTTTAAAGCAAAAGTAAAGTTTGAATTTGTCTAAAAGTTAATATTTGCCAAATATTTAATTTCTTGCCAAGAATTGCATTACCAAAAGCACAATTAATTAGTGAACCACATATTGAGGATGAAAACTTGACTTTTCAGCAGGAGCAGGTCAAGCTCACAATGCCAATGTTGTTTTGATTTTCTGGACGAAAACTTTCCTCTATGATTGGTAAAGGTTAATAGAAAGCTGGCTGCCCCGACTCTATGGATTTTTATTTTTGGGTTTATGTTGAGCCAAATGTTTACAGTTACCGTATTCGAAATGCCAAACACCTGAAAACTGATGGTCGAATGTGGCAAAAACGGGATTTTCGTGTAAGTAAACCTAAGGCCAACATAGATTTTAGATAAACAAGGGTTGAATACTAATATACTAAATTGAAACCCTACTATGTCTTTTTAGGCACATTGTACAAATACGTTTTTTGTTAATTTTATATAACCATAATACAGAGGAATTAAGTGAATAAATGACAAATTTGTCACACATGAAAAATGAAGCTGGTAACAGAAGTTTTGTTGATTTCAAAAAGTTATTTGTTTGTCGAAACAATGCTTTATTAGTGTTAAGAGTGTTTTCATTGTTTCAAAATGTTTCCATACAAAAATATATCTCCTCAGTTAGGGTGTTTTTGAATCTTTCCTACTATATAACTTTTAAGCTGTTAGTCATATCAAAACAACACCAAGAACAAAAAGTCTTAAAATAACTTGTAAAATCCAAAGTCATCATAAAATGGCGTCCATTTACATATTTAACTACATATTTTTTAGTTTCTCAAAAAACAAGGAAAAGTTAACCATTTAAAGTTTGCTGTCAGACTTATAGTTTACAAGATACCAATGTTTCAGAACTCTCTACCAATATTTTAAGGCATTGTTTCTGGGCCAAAAGAAAATCTAAATATCAAATCGTCCATAAGTCCCCAGTTACTCACACAGGCACCATTATGTTTTTTCACATACTATTTTTTTGTTCAAAAACTATTAAACGTATAATTTTGAAATTTTGCATACAGTTTTATAACAATAAGGAAATCCTAAAAATAAATAATTAATATTTTCCGAATACAAAACCAAAATGGCAGGAATCTATGTACAGGAATAACTTTAAAATGGTTAATTTTAGCAAAGTTTTACAAAAATAACTCTTTCTAGATAATTTTATAACAAATCTAACGATAGGCCTACCTCATTTTTGAATATTGACCAAATATTTATCAAGATATGCTTCTTTGTATAGTGTGCGGCTGTTGGTAGCAGGTTGCAGTTCTAATGAGGTACGGGGCTAATATCCTCCACAACAATGCAACAATCACCCAACTCTTATCATGAGTTTAATAGCTGATGTAAATGTTAACACAATAACTAATGAATATTTTCATCAGCTGGTTATTGTGTAAACACTTCAAGACAACAATGAATATTTTCATCAGCTGATTTTTGTGTAAACATTTACAAACAACAATGCATATTTTCATCAGCTGATTTTTGTGTAAACATTTACAAACAACAATGAATATTTTCATCAGCTGTTATTGTGTAAACATTTACAAACAACAATGAATATTTTCATCAGCTGGTTATTGTGTAAACATTTACAAACAACAATGAATATTTTCATCAGCTGGTTATTGTGTAAACATTTACAAACAGCAATGAATAATTTCATCAGCTGATTTTTGTGTAAACATTTACAAACAAAAATGAATATTTTCATCAGCTGGTTGCTGGGTTAGCATTTACAACAGCTGATATAAACTGATGTTCGGGCTATTCTGGTGCTGAAGGTGGTCATATTAATGTAAAGCCCTACATTCGACCATTAAATTTGAGTTATTATAACTTAATTATTAAAAACCATATTTATTATGTCATTGGATTTTTCTTAAAATAGTCTACAAATTTGGCGACTTAAAATTTTTTTGTAAATTGTATAGTTTTCTAGATATTTGACATTGAAAATTTTCAACTGCCGCCATTTTGAAACTGATTTTTTCAGGAAAACTATTTTTTAAAGTAAAATGTATTCTATTATTCTATTATTCTAGATGAATAGTCATACCCAGTTTCGGGATTATATCTTAAATCGTTTCTGAGATAATAAGGTGTTTGTAAAAATCACATACAGACGGACAGACAGAAAACAGATCGAGATAGACACATGTTATATTGTATTATTTGCTTGTTTCTAGCTGACAAATAACCCCATAAAGTTTCGGACAGTCGAAGCTGGACACTCTGTATAAGAGGAATATACAAATATAAATACAAATACAAATATAAACATGTAAAAAAACCTCTGTGTCCGTATATATAATTTTTTTTACATTATTCTGTTCATGACATTATCCTTGTATAAATTGGCAAATTTGTATTACGTAACTAATTATGTTTTAAGTGTCAAAATGAAAATTTCAGAACATTTTGAAAAGCAGAATATCCAGTAAGTAAATGACATTATTTTTCCCTTTTGTATTCGTGCTCTCTTGAAAAATAGATTTCAGAGTCCTCATAACCAGGACTTGTGACCTTACAATATTATTAAATTAAACTTTATATATATAACACCCAAGAGTGGCATACCAGATATTTAACTGAATCATCTAGTGGTATTTGCTTATACATACTAGAGTCAAAAAGTTCCCGGAATTAATTTCTAGAGACCCCCAGCGCAGTCGCCTGTGAGAAATTTGTTTTGCAGCAGTTGGTACTACTCCTGGGGAGGGAATAACGGTATAGCTCAGTTGTCTCTGTTCACCGGTGGAGAGTGCTAATCGTGTGTCTGCAAGTTTACAGTTTTGTTTAAAAAAAATGGCGTATAGATAACAGCGAGCAAACATTAAATTCTGTGTTTTGCTTCAAAAGTCACCTTCTGAGACTCTTGAGTTCTTAATTCAAGCTGAAGGAGACGAGGCGATGAAGAAGAGTCAAGTTTACGAATGGCACAAACGTAAGCATTGAAGATGTCCCTCGTATTGGACGACCTTCAACCTTAACCACTGATGACAACATTCAAAGCGTGTACGGCAACTTGAACGTGCAAACAGAAGACTAAATATCGTTAACGATTGACGAAATCACATTTGAGTTAAAGTTATCACACTGTAGTGTCCACAGTGTCCTTCGTGATCAGTTGAACATGCATTGAATTTGTTTGTGAATGGTTCCAAAAATGCTCACTGCCGAACACAAAGAAAACAGCTCATGACAACGCCTCTGCACATCGGTCCCTTAGTATGTAATTATCTAGGCAAGAACAGTGTTACCACGCTAGAACATCCAGCCTACTCGTCCGACCTCGTGCCATTTGATTTTTTCCTTTTCGCGCGGTTGAAAACATCGTTGAAGGGAGAACAATATGCAGATGCTGAGGCTCTCAAGCAAAATGCTACGAAAGCGATGAAAGAACTTTCACAAAATGAGATCCAAAAGTGTTTTGAAGAGCTGTATAAACGTTGGGGCAAGTGTGTTGTTGCAGAAGGAGAGTATTTTGAGGGAATATAAATTTGTCAGTTTTTAATTTTGTTCAATAAATAAATTAAACCAATTCCGGCTCTGGTAGTATGATTTATATAAACACATTGGCTAGAATCTACATGTCGCAAAGTAAGTGTAATATGGGCTGATTTTAGTTCATTGACATTTTTAGAAAGTGAATATCATTAACAGCGTTCAATAGAATATTATTTTTTATAAATCCGTTCAGTCGCCATCTTTTAATGATCAAATCAAAACTTTTTAAAGACTTAAAAGTGATCTGTGTTTGCATTTGCATTAAAAAAAACCATCCCTACTCCAATGAGTCTTTTATAAGTGGGATTAAAACAAATATTTTCCTCAGCCTCTTTAAGTGCAAAATAGTGTGGTTGAAACCAATTGTCTAACTGTCATTTTGTCGCTATACTTACTGCTAACTTACATTAGACCTAACTTTCTTACGTCTATTAATTCCAGTATATAGTTTTTAATAAAGTCTTGTGAATTTCAAATACACATGAATTTGAAAGAGTAATGGCTTAAAAGTTGAGTAAAACTAATAGATAATGGTCCGCAAAGTATTTCTTCTCACCTATAGATCCTAAAATAAGAATCGGATCGATGAAATTACATCGGAATGAAGGAAGTTGTAAAAACCTCAAACAACTGTCCCTTAAAAACCAGTGTCTAATAGTGTTGTTTATTGTTTCTAAAATTGTCAGATACATTGGTGTACTTTATTTTGGACATAAACCTAATCGTTTAGATATTGTTAGTAATTAGCGTAATTTGACAAAAACGAGATCACTATAAATGCAAAGGGATTAATTTCACCTTTAGATTATTTCTGTTTTATTGGCAAAGGATTTATTTTCATTTTACTAACATCAATGAGGATATCCACTATAAACCATCCCTTGAGATGTATTTCTATCTTTGATTGAGCTCTTTGTAGAGCACTGACTTCGTTGATTTCCTCATCCCACCCTCATTAAAAAAGGCGAAAGGGAAAGGGGCTAGATAAGATTCATATTGCAAATAAGATTTCAAATCTTTGTTGTTTTTCTTGCTTATGGATATGCGTTGGAATAGCAAGAAACGATCCACAGACGATTTTCGTAGTTGAACTTGATTGACGAGCTTATAGTTAAAAGGGAATGTACTCGATCTTTCTGAGACAGTTTGATATCATAGTGTATTAAAATTATACAGACTTGCATGTTATGCCCATGCATGAGAGGACTAACTCTAACTCATAATAGTCAATACGGTACAATCCAAAAGTGTGTTTTTAGTTGGCTTAGGCCTCATTTTTATGTGGCATAAGTGGATAACTGCTATAACAACTTTAATAATAAATAGTTCAACAATAACTAAAGCTTACTTTTATTCTAGTTTAAGTTAATTAGAAATCTGTCTCTGTTTAACTTCTTTATTTGCCACTTATACATATGGTACTCGCTATTTATAAATACAGTAGAGTCCCGCTAATCTGAACAGAGTTCAGAAAAATAAACTTAAAAAACAGGAAAAATTAAAAAGACGCTCGTGAAAAAACGTACATTTATTGTTATATAAAATAAATAGAGACATACATAGAGCCTAACCTTGATGAAAACTTCTGAAACGAAATAGGAATGAAAGCTGGCTACTTATAGTACATGTCGGCTCCATTTATACAATTTGTAGAATAATTTTTAATCACTGCTAAGCACAAAGAATTTCTAATTTATACACACTTTTAGGAAGTAATGTCAGTGATTTTTTTCTGACAAAGAGTACTGAATCGACTTGAGGATGCAATGTTCTGCCATCGCCGCATGAACATAACATCATTTGGTGAAGCGTGTTGTTTGACGTAGCATAGCGCGAGGTCAAGAGCATTTGCCGTGTCTGTGTGTGATATGATTTCAGTTTGAGCATTCACCTATTCCTCGCTTTCCTCCAAGTCTGTCTGTTTGCATCGATAAATTTGTAATAAGCGCACACAGTTTATCAAACTCCCCTAGAGTAAACACTAAACTATGTAGGACTAGACTGGTGCTCAGTGCAGTGATTCATAAATATGTTTGAAACACGGGAGGGAGAGGGGTAGATAACGTCTCGGCGCTATGAGTCATCGAAGGAAATGTATTTCCTTTCCGACTTTCACTGAACCTGTTCATAAGCCGATCAAAGCTGTATAGAGCTGCCATTAGCGGATGTCCCCGCACATTATTTACCCATTAACATGTCAATACGTTGATATTATTTTTGAAATCCGCCTACTCCGAATTCCCGCTAATCCGAACAGTGTTCGGTCCCAATTAGTTCGGATTAGCGGGACTCTACTGTAGTTTTCTGAAGGAGTGAGAGATGGAGCTTCTAAAGTGGTTTGAACAGATTTTGACTGTCGAAAAAAGTATTCAACGACACCAAAAATATAACTTTTAAAGAACTACATAATATGTACCAAAAAATATATTATATAATTCATATAATTTCTTTACGTCCCAATTATATATACTAGGTGGGCCCTGCGCAAATTACGCATTTTAATATTTTTTACTGTTTGTGAGAAAGCCACCTATACAATTCGAAGAAATTAAATTACTTTAAACTCACAGTTATTATAAAGTTATCCTTTTTGCGTGAAATTTAAATGTTTAATTTATTAAGAAAAATTATATTTTACTGTAAAAAACTGACCATTTTGATTAAAAAACTTCTTTAATTACAATGTTTGAAGTAACACCATCCTGTGTTACATTTTGCTTAATAGTTTCTTTTCCTGACACTATTATATCAGACAATCGTCTAACTCTTTAAAAAGCAACATAAAGTTGTCCATGAGAAAATACAGGTTCTGGCAAATACAAACCAGCTTTGTCAAGGGTTTGGCCCTGCGCTTTATTTACCGTTATGGCAAACACAAGCTTTATTGGAAACTGTCCTCGAACCATTTGAATGGGCATGGTTGTGTCTGACGGTGTTAAATCTGTTCGGGGTATTATGCATGTTTTACCAGAACCAATTATTTTTCCTGTAATAATAGAAGTGGAATAACAAAAGGCAGGTTTTTCTTCAAAATCTCGAAATGTACAAGTAAAGTTAAAATTGCTCCATCTTTTGAACGGTTGAAGATAATACTGTAAAATATCATATATTCTTGAAGGAAATTTAACATTCTACAACTTCCTTAGGCCAAAAGGCTGAAAAGTTAGCTAGCCAAATAAGGCAAAAACGTAGGGAAAATTTCTTTTTCAAAAATATGTGAATTTTGAGCGCGGATATCTCAGAAAATATGCGACATAGTGAAAAATGAATGGATTCAATCTTGTAGCACATTTTGTGAGCTTTAATCTTGTATAGAATGGTCTTACTGCTAAGAAGCATAGTTTTTGAGATATAAGTGAAAACCCTAAAAAAAGGGACCTCCTACGTGCTCCCCTGCACTCCGCTCACATGCTAGGAGTAGGGACTTTTAGTATGTTTACCTCTTAACCAGTCCAAACAATGTTCCAAAGTTAAAATTTGTTTTCCTTCCATTTCCCTCTACAACTTTTCGTTGACTGGACTATTTTATTGGAATAAAATAAATGTTTTTACAATATTTAAGCAGTTAATTATCAGTAAGTTAAGTTTGGTTCCACAAATGTTTTACAGACATTTATTTAAAGTTGGAATGAATGATCACAGAAAATAAAATATATAATATTGATAAAATGCATCTTTAATGAGAGCACTTTAATCTTTAAAAGCATTAACACTTTCAGTGCTGAGCGCGGTTAAACCCGCAAAATATGTTCTCCCCTATGACATAGCGTGGTTCAACCCACAAAACTTGTTCTTCCCTATGACACAGCGCGATTAAACACGCAAAATATGTTCTTCCCTATGACATAGCGTGGTTAAACCCACAAAACTGGTTCTTCCCTATGACACAGCACGATTAAACCCGCAAAACCTGTTCTTCCCTATGACACCGCGTGGTTCAACCCACAAAACAAAACTTGTTCTTCCCTATGAAACAGCGCGATTAAACTTGCAAAACATGTTCTTCCCTATGACATAGCGTGGTTAAACCCGCAAAATATGTTCTCCCCTATGACATAGCGTGGTTCAACCCACAAAACTTGTTCTTCCCTATGACACAGCGCGATTAAACCCGCAAAATATGTTCTTCCCTATGACATAACGTGGTTAAACCCACAAAACTTGTTCTTCCCTATGACGCAGCGCGATTAAACCCGCAAAATATGTTCTTCCCTATGACATAGCGTGGTTAAACCCACAAAAATGGTTCTTCCCTATGACACAGCGCGATTAAACCCGCAAAACCTGTTTTTCCCTATGACATAGCGCGGTTAAACCCACAAAATATGTGCTCCCCTATGACATAGCGCGGTTAAACCCTCAAAATATGTTCTCCCCTATGACATAGCGCGGTTAAACCTACAAAACTTGTTCTTCCCTATGACACAGCGCGATTAAACCAGCAAAACCTGTTCTCCCCTATGACATATCACGGTTAAACCCGCAAAACTTGTTCTCCCCTAAGACATATCGTGGTTAAACCCACAAAACTGGTTCTTCCCTATGACATAGCGTGGTTCAACCCACAAAACTTGTTCTTTCTTATGACATAGCACGATTAAACCAGCAAAACTTGTTCTTCCGTACGTCATAGCGTGATTAAACCAGCAAAATATGTTCTCCCCTATGACATAGCGTGGTTCAACCCACAAAACTGGTTCTTCCCTATGACATAGCGTGGTTCAACCCACAAAACTTGTTCTTCCCTATGAGATAGCACGATTAAACCAGCAAAACTTGTTCTTCCCTACGACATAGCGTGATTAAACCAGCAAAATATGTTCTCCCCTATGACATAGCGTGGTTCAACCCACAAAACAAAACTTGTTCTTCCCTATGAAACAGCGCGATTAAACTTGCAAAACATGTTCTTCCCTATGACATAGCGCGATTAAACCCGCAAAACATGTTCTTCCCTATGACATAGCGCG
>JAGFPH010001357.1:36494-53091 GCA_018207615.1 Philaenus spumarius
GAAAAGAGGGAGTTTAGTCGTTGTCTAGGGCAATTTATTTTACCTGAGTAGTTGGTAGGAACCCTTCTCTGAGTCCAGGTCCAGTGGCCTAGGAGAATAGTGACTACAAAGCAACTTACAATCGTTCAAATTGGGCGCCATCTTGCTAGTCATTCATAAGAAGACCCTCCTATGCCGTATCACTGGAAGTGAGGGATTTAACCACGCTCAGCATGGAAAGTGTTAATAGAATGTCGCTTTAAAATCCGGCTAATTATCTATATTGATCTGTCTATATTAATCTACAATTAGTATTATATGATTGTAGTGTTCGTTTATAAATTATGTTTTGAAAGAAATGTTGAAACCATATTTAGAATTCACGATTTAATGATGTTGAGCATTGTTTATAAATGACTTGTTTTTGAGGTTTATTGATTGTAAGTAAAATACTGTAATACAAGTTTCGTACTAAAAGCTATAAATACTCCCCTTACTACTAAAGCCTTTACTTCCCGACTAGACCAACAATTATTTTGTAGAGTTTACTCAAGCCCTTCTGTACTGCGATTATGACTTTGTAAAGCATACACAAAAGAATTTATGGACGAATGCTCCATACGGTTGGCCGTCATTAAGTATATCATTGCGAGGATTCTTTGGTAATTATCAGCTGAACTAAACATTACGCTCTTGTATTTCAGGAGAAGAACCAAGTTTAGACTTGAGCCACCTAAGTGAAGAGGAAAGGGCACTTATTCAAAATGTCATGGCTAAAGCGAAGGATATGGATATACAAGAAGCTGCTTTGCCAATGTAAGTAAATGAAAAATTTTATTAGGCATATAATTTCCCTTGTCTCTGTGTTTTGTTATTCCTGAAGCAATTATCGCAAAGTCAACAATTTTAGGAAACTTGTTTCACGTGTAACAAGCTTGTTTGTTATTTGGGTGCAATTGTTTTAGGTATTTTTAAATTACCGAACTTTAAATTGGTTGACATTTCGGATATGGACATTGTAAAGACCTCTGGTTTTTACGGTTTTTCTTTTCAATTGTACTATTCAATTATTTCAAAGGGTAATTCGATAGATAAAAACTTTTACTTACTCCTATTAAGTGGTTGAAAATCTCCAGTATGACGGAAAAAAACAACTTTTTGTATTACTACAGAAAGATCATCAAGTTGTGTGTTGCTTTAACCATTCGTACACTAATAGTTACTATCCCTGCGTGATTCACTCGCTAATCTATCAGTGAAATAATATGGAAAACCTATATTTTATTACAAGGATAATTATTGGTTATCTAATATAGACAATATTTTTGTTAAGATTAACATAACATTTCTTTTTAAACTGTTTTACTCTGCCCTAGACCTAACCTTAATCAATATTAGGCTTTTATTCGAGAAAATAAAAACTAGGACCAATATTTATTTTAGATTTTATTTAAAATCGCTTGATATAAACTAATAATATATTTGTTGTTTTATTGCTATAAAAATTACAGTCAAAATCAGGTGTAATAAACCAAAACTATATTTTTTGTTTTGTTGCAATGGTAATTATAGAAACAACTGAACGAATATTGGATCGTTTAAATGCTCGTTGCTATGTTACGTTACGACGTTATGAATGGGGTACTTATTTGTGCGTCCTGGCAGTGAACATTTTTTACAAATGGTTGCAGCGCGCACCACCTAAACAAAATTTGTGACACTCTTGATGTTCAATTGTGTTTTATTGGTACTTATATCAATGAGTCTTATTTCTTTTTGTATACAAATGGTTCAAACGTTTTCAGTAAATAGTATATAGTGTTTAACATAATTAAACACATCGCTATGGCAAACGGTTATAAAAGCTCAATCTCGTAAAAAGACACAAGAAAAAGTCTCCAAAATTAACGGACGAAAAAACGAAGTACGTATCATGTGAGTTTGGCAATAAATTAAACTACACACTAAAAAACGAACTGGCAAAAAGCAACTTCAAAGTCACATTTAGGACTATCAACAAATTTGAGTCGAAATTGAAACTTCCTAGCCAAAATATAAAGGATGAAAAAGGCATATACAGATTGAATTGCGGTGATTTCCCAAGCTTTTACATCGGTCAAACAGGTATGTCCCTTCAAAAAACGATTTAAGGATCATATATCAACAAGCAAAGGAAAACCAAAGCAATCAAGATACGCTGAACAACTCATTGACAACTGCCACACACATGAAAAAAAGTATGTTACGTGAGTTCCTTGGAGGAATTCGAGATTTACAGAGCATTTAAAGAAGAATATACCAACATATTAAATGAACAACTCTCATTCCAATCCAACACGTTATATGACAGCATTATCAAGATGCTAAGAAAAAAACGACGACCCAAGGTGGATAACGATTTAGTAATAAACTATCGAGTCTCGAACCGTTCGCCGAAGTGTGCGCACAGGTTGACGAGTGATCGATATCGTGTGCTTTATATGTGAATTTGTTTTTGTGTAAACGTGTTTTTATGTATGTGAACAGTAAATATCGTTGTTTTAAACGCTAAAGAACTCCGCATGGAGTGATTTTAGATATCTTAACATATGGATCTGATGATGGGCTCACGCAGCCCGAAACTGAAGCAATCGTAAAATAATAAACAGTGGATTAGTTTGACGTACTGAAAAAAGCTAGTGTAATTAATTTATTAGTACATTTCTGCTAATCCGTACGCTACAATTGTAAAATTGAAACTTAGAAACTAATAATAAAATCAACTATATAAAAAGAAAGATGTATTTTGTGCATGGACAATTGACTTGATATAAAAAGTGTCAAAATCAGAAAAATAAATGTTACACCTGTTTACTTTTTCAGAAAAAAAAATTAAATTGAACGTATTTTTAATTTTACAGTACAGTATTAATTGTCGTAGCACTAAAACGAACTGAAAATTGTTAAGCCCTTGTAAAATGGGTATTTTTCGACTCATAAGCTTTATAACAGGCCTACCACTGTTAAATGGTTAACATTACATGCAGTCTTTTCAATATCTATGGAATCTTTTTAGACATAAATGTACCGAAGCTGTGGTTGTTAAATTCTTATGTTGTACATATAATTGTTTCAGCAACGGTTGTGTCTAAGTTTGTAATTTTGGCGCATTACCACACAGAAACATAACGGTTGTCCGATTTTTTTCACATTTGTTGTTTCAAGTTGTGACGCTCTTGCAGACATTTAAAAAAAAACTTTAAATTGGAAAGTTGAGGCCGGGTCGCTTATAAAAAGAATTGTACAAGAGCGCTTACATCAAAATTTCTAAACTAACACCTTTAATTACTTTTAGTACTTCTGCCTTCCCTTGAGATTCACTTCACAATAAAGGTGCGTTGTGATTGAAGCGACTGGTGCGATCATCGCTCTGCGATCATCACGGGCGCCTGCTTTGCATTGTTCAAATGGTCCTATTGTCGTTGGAGCGATTATCGCTAGAGTCACTAGCGTCTATTGCGAGCGACTGGCCCTGGAGCAGATATAATCGCAGTCGCAGAGCGATTATTACCCAGTGAACAAAATCTTTGTTAGTTTTTGAAAGATGTCTTATCCAAAACATATTAATATAAAAAAAAGGATAATAACAGTTTACCTTAGAAGACTGATGTGTTGAAATATGTACTATAATTGAACAGAATTTATATCGTATTATATTCTGTAATTTGAAATATTATGTAATATAAGCCATGGATCTAAATTTTAATAATATTTGTAACAAAAAGGGTTAACCCATTTCAAAGGAATCAATTTTGTATATACAATTGGTTGGCATAGCAGCTGATTTTCGGATTACAATCTCTCAGAGATTAAAAACTTAAAAATGATACTGTATATACATATTTTTTAATTACTTTTACTTAACAAATTTAATTTACTTAAACTAATTATTTATTTTATTTTCTAAATCTTTTTACATATTTTTATAAAAATACCTATAGGATGAATTAATTCATTTAAAATAAATTTTAAAATCAAAATTATGTATCAAAAATGAAACTAGATTCAAGTTATAATAATACGTTTCTTTGAGATGTGATTTAAAATTGGTTTTCTTTCTTTACTACTCATTGGTACTTATGATATTTAAGGTAGTAGGCTATAGTATATATAGGATAATATACTAGCTGACCCATTTCGCAAGTTAGGAGTAGGCCTACTTGCTTGATTTAATACATTGATTTAATGAAGTAAATTACGTTTATTTATTTACGTTGGTTTAATTTGATTGATTGTGTGATAGATTACACTTGCATGTAGAATGCAAACAATCTAACTAAAAGCTGTTATGTTAGTTAAACAGTTGCTAATAGATGGCACCTTTCATTAGGAATCATATGAACTTTCATATGAAAGTTTTTAAATATATTTTTTAACAAAAACATAAATTTGAAGCTATTTGTCTATTTTTTGTCAATAGCGGGGCACAAAAGCTTTAAAATTATGTTTGAATCATTAATTTTGATGAAGAATTAAAGGAGATATGGCTTTGTCACCAAAAAACACCTTTGAGAAATAAGAATATAATACAGAATATAAAGTAAGTCCTGATACACCTCGATATAACTTAAATGGATTTATATTTATCAACGTAAAACCTCTACATACCTATTATAACACTTTTTTTCTGGAGTATAGGGGGTTTAAAAATGTTGGCCTCAATTTCGAAAGGGGGATAAAGAGTGCAACTTTAATTTTTTAAATGGCAACCCCTATCTTGTGTCATATCATTAGGAAGCCCTTTAAAAAGCACGAACTTCTGCAGTAAGAAAATAAAAATAAAATAACGTACTCGTTCGCTACGCTCAAAAATGTTATTTTGTAAGTTATTTTTTTAACTTTATATTATTTCAAAGATGGAAAGAGATATGCAAAATCTGATCCATGGACTGTTATTTACCGTTAGGTGGAAACATAGAAAACTTATTTAAATTATATCAAGGTGTATCAGGCCTTATTTTACACTCTGTATATATAGTAGTCTATAAGTACGTATACGTAATATAGTATAGGTACGAGTAGACTCATAATAACGTCCAGTGGAACAGTCCGTATTCGGCAAAAGTGAACGGGCGACTGGTAGAATAGTCGCTTCAATAACAACAGCCTGACTGCGATGATCGCACCCATCGATGTATAAACACACTGGATCGCTGGCTGCGTGTATTGAATACGGTCCGGCTGGCCTAGCCGCTTCCCCCACCACTGGAGGGACAGCAACAACACGTGAAGCATTCAAAGTTAATGCAACGCTCACAAATGTTTTAATTTATTTTGCTCAGCTTCAACAACGGCACCAAACATTATTTATAAAATAATCATTTTAATTTCTAAACAATATTTAATTGTTATACAGTATGTAACACTTATTTTTATAGTAAACTAGTGGACCCAGCAATGCTTCGCTATTGCTTGATTTAATTTAAAAGTTAGTAAAGTTATTCCATTGACTTAAGTGATCGAACTGTAAGCTCTCAGTGTAAGCTTTTTTCCAAAGCCAGTTTGTGTCTTAACTGTAAGTCGAATTTAAAAACTAATATTTTGCGGGTAGCAAATTAGATTTTCAACAAAATAGTATTCTTGATTTTTTCCGTATCGCAAACCATAAGCTCACAAAATGACCGTAAACTTCAAATTTGTAAAAAAATCGTCCAAGTTTTTGTATTTCAACCATTTAGTCAACACGTTTATTCTAAACTCATTCAAAAGTGTTCCATAGCTTTTTTGTAGATAAAGGTTTAAAGAATTCATATATGCCAGTTTTGCAAGTAAACAAAATGATTGAAGTAAAATTAACAAAGTTATTAGCTCAAGGAACAAGCATCCTATTACTTTAAATGAGCAATTCTTGTATCTATCTTTGTTTGTATCTGTCGTGGATCTCGAAAACGGCTGTAACGAATTCAAAGAAATTTTGTATTTAGGTGTAGTATTGATTTTTAAGTACACCCATATAGTTGTATTTCGTGTAAAAACGCAATTTTTTTAGAAAATCTAATTTAAAAGTTGAAAAATTTTAACATAGGGTCTTATGGGTTGCCATGTTGGTTACAAAATTACAACGAAATAGTAAATAAAGCAATCAAAACAGCTGTTTATAAACAAGCCATGAGATTGAGTATTATCCTAAATCAGCTGTTCATTGGATAGTTTTTAATTACTATTAAAAAACAATCTAATTTATACTGTTTTAGCACGTTAGAATTAGAATAAATTGTTCTGATTTAACAATTTATTTTATAAAAAAAAAGTAAACTTGGCAAAAATGGATAAATTCTAATAGTCAATTTTGTAATATAGGCCTGGCTCATTTCTGAAACATAGTATTGAGGTTATGTTTACTACTGTATATTTAGTCCTGGTTTCAAAACATTACTTGACAGAAGATAGTAGAACTAGGACTAAAATCGTAATGAAAGTTTCTCATGTTTCTAAAGCATGTATTGAGGTTATAATTAATCTTGTAATTACCGTTAATATATTTAAGCCTGGTTTCATAATTTTACAAACCAATGTACAAACGAGCCAAAGATTAACGAGATTCATTAGCGAATTTTCCAACTGCGAGCGAAGCGAAGCGTCCAGGGGCAGAGCCCCTAGTGTTTAGTAACGAAAGGAAAAAGTTCAACTTTAGGCCTATATAAAAAGTAGTAAACATTTTTTGTAATTTTTTTCATAAATGTAAAAAAGTTTCGTAATTTAGTTCTAAAATAGAACTGTATAAAAGTATTGATCAATCTCAAATTTCTTATTTTGAAAACACCAGTTTTTATGTTCCTACTACAAGACTGCTAACAAAACTAGGCCTGTTTTGAATAGTAATTTAGGAATACTATTTCCTCTGCCCAAAAATGACATATTATTATAAAAAAGTGTAGAGGATAAATCAAAGAATTGAACTGTATATAACAACAACAACGTGTATCACTGTCCATCTATCACGCTGCCCACCGCGGGTCTATCCCTCCAGTGGAGGGGGAAGCTCCATGCCGGCCGGCTCGTTTCTCGAACCTTTCAGACTACTCAGCGCGCAATCCAGTGTGTTTATACATCGATGATCGCACCAGTCGCTTCAATCACAGCGCACCTTTAACTAGATTCAATTGCACAAGGAAATATTCTATAACATAGGATACCTAAAGAAACAAATCATACAATTTAATTTAGTCCATTAGCTGTGGGTTCACTGACCCTTCGATACAACTGACAGCTGATTACAGTGAACGTGACTTTATGAATTTGTTGTCGTTTAGTTTTCTTTTTTAACGAAACGGCACAAACTTATTTAAAGTGGTCCATATTATTTTATTTTGCAAAAGAAGAAAAACATGCAAATTCACAATTTCTCAAAATATGTGTTAATAACTAAGTAATGTATATGTATAATATTAATATATATATATATATACCTTTTTTCCGTCTTGCAACTTATTTTCTGTAGTGTAAAACTACGCGCGTTTCAGGAACACGTTCCCATCTTCAGGTTTATACAATTTAAATAAAATTTTTACTCACATGTGAGCACGTCATAATTTAGCAAACACACACATATCAAACACAAATTATTGCACATATAAAAATAAAAACAAAAAACACAGTTTAAACATTTTTAAAAACAGTTTTCTTTAGGTCATGCTACCGTTGCACCGGTCACTGGTCTACTGAAAGATTAATAAATAAAGCTGAAAGAAAATAAGTTGCAAGACGGAAAAAAGGTATATATATATATATATATATATTAATATTATACATATACATTACTTAGTTGTTAAACTATTGCAACTGGAGACATAAAAATGAATGTGTTAATAATTTTGATGAAACCATCTGAGGATGTAGTTACATAGAATAAGAACTCAATGAATATCTGCACATACTTTTCTTCATTCGAAATCATTCGTGAAAACTAACGATGTACCTAATGTACATCCCCATAATATGTCTTTTAACAGCTTTTTCATATCATATCTAATTATAATGTTACCAATCTATAACTATAAAATCTACAAATAATATTATTAATAAATTACAAATCTAGAACTGTAAAATCCAAAATAATCTCGTATTAATAAATCACCAAGTTCGATCTGCTCTCTTGGATTTTATCTCTCTCTTTGCAAATGTTCTCTGATGTTATCCAGTGGTCTCTTAGATTTCTCACAACCTTTGACATCCTTAAAACATTGCTGCTTGAATAATGACCCTCTTGACATTTTATTTATGCGCTTTGTTTCACTTTCTTATAACAATGTTGATACAGCCATTGTTTAGTAGAACTGCAACCTCGTTTCTTTTCTTCTTATTTTAACGTCCTTGTATTGTTCCACACTGATTGTGCTCCAAGCAATAATTTGAAAATTATTAACAATGCTCGATACAGGTTTTAGTTTGCTAAATGCAAGACAGACGGATTATTCTAGCCTAGCTATTCCTGTGTCAGACTGTACTTTAAGGAATTAAAATTGATTGTATGATTCGAATTAGGTTATTTCTAATTAAATTTTGTTAAAAAATAAATTTGAGTAATAATCTCATGCCTAACTCAAAATGTTTTATACTTTTATATCTAATTTTTTTATTATTATTTTGACTGAAATTAGTTGCAATGAAACTAACAATCAGTTTACATCTGACAAATAAAATAACCCATCAGTGCTCCCAGTTTGTGCTGACTAAACTGTAAGTTCAAAAGGTTTAGTACTCTTGAGTCGTCTGTATGTTTCTTCACTATCGAGCAGCCTAGACGCCTCCTCGTTAATGTGATGTTTCATCTGTTTTTCATAGCTGTGAGCGCATTTTTGTTTATTTCTTCAGTAACAGAACCCTTTCTTCTTCAGAAGCCATACTTTTATTACATGCTTTTCTTCAACTCACTACCGTTCAACCGGTGCACGGTCGCCTCGACTCTTTCCGGATCGCCTCGGGCTGCACATCGCGTTACGACTGCGTTCTCGCATACATACATTGACAAAAAAATTAACCCTCAAATAGGGGGGGGGGGGGGGGGCGCTGAGGGGGGCATAAAGTTTTTGGAAAAATCTAATTTATGACTATAAGTAAAAAGTAAAAAATAAAATAAATGAAAAAATTTTTTTGTTAAAGATGATTTCCTATCCATGAATAACATAAATAGACTCGAACTAAAAAATAAAAACTAACCCACAGATAAAATTAATTCTCCCTTAGCCAATCTGATATTGTAATGAGACTTGATAGCTTGCAATCTTTTTACTTTACAAAAAAAAAACACACTCAAAAAGCATGGGGCGTACTCTTGGGAAGTTCCGTAAACATCAAGCCCCATGCTTTTTGGGTGTGTTTATTTTGTGTAAAGTAAAAAGATTGCAAGCTATCAAGTCTCATTACAATATCAGATTCGCTAAGGGAGAATTAATTTTATCTGTGGGTTAGTTTTTATTTTTTAGTTCGAGTCTATTTATGTTATTCATGGATAGGAAATCATCTTTAACAAAAAATTTTTTTTTTTCATTTATTTTATAGTTTTAAGTTTTATACTTTTATGACAAGATTTTAAACTATTTATACATTTAAATGGTTATTTGGACATATTAACTGGTTTATGTGTTTTACTGAGGTTATTTGCACATTTTGTTTTTTTTTAATATACTTTAAATTAATTTACTGTATGTATAAAAACATTCCTGTTTGAAAAAAAAAACTTTAAAATTGAAACATTTAAGGACCAAGAGTTCAGTTTAAAGTTGTTTGACTAAACAGGTCAATCGCATTACAAAACTCAAGGGTGATTATCTCACTGATCTCTACAAGGTTAAGATATGCCATCTCTAGAGGATACGTGTGCATGACTTCAGTGTTGCAAGACGTTTCACCTTTGACAGCTATTTGACATTGCTTTGAGTTTAATTGCTGTCAGCTGATGCTACTTGGTGGTTTGATTTGAAATGTAGGTTACACAAAAACCGTCAACACGCTTTCAGACGTGACCGCTAACTTCCCTGCATTTAATAGGCAAATGATTAACGTAAAAAAATGTAAGTAGCGATACCTGGGAAACGCTACACTGTGTAATAATAATCATACTTGTTAAAAAAAAATCGATAGTAAAATAAACAAAATAATGATACCATTATATTCGTACAAGTGTGCAGTTTAACAAAACAGTAATAACAACAAAATATAGAATTATATAATACTGTAGCTCTTATTTTACAATAGAATTTTAATTTTTTATTTCAAGAATAACATTTAATATAGAATCAAGAATTCCACTCTACTAGTTTGTTTAATTAACGTACCAATAATTTTCTGAAACTTCTAACTATGTTGTATTGAAATGGTTTAATCAAATGTCTGCATTAATTTAAACCTATCAGAGACACTTTGCCTTTTGTTCATAAAACAAGATTATTAAGTCCTTGTTAACTAATTTAATTTTGTTTTAATAAATATTAAATTGACGTAACTACTGCTTGAACATTCTACGTAATTGACATATTTATGTTCTGCATCGTTAAATGGATATCACAACAGAATAGCTCAATTCCATCGAATTCCGGTACGAATTTAATTTCTACGTTGTTAAAAACCCCACATGTTTTTTTTTTTGTAAATGAATAAATTTGTCTTATTTGTAATTGGTGGGCTAGGATATGGTGTGACTCCTTGGAAATTTTCAGGTCTCAGATCTGGTTTTACAGTAAAAAACATTGGCTAATGACTCTATGAATTTCTATGTTTTTTCTGTAGTTGGAAAATGATGTAAAGTAATGAATGGAAGGTTCATCTTTTGTTTTTCACTACACAAGGCCAAAACAATAATTCCTTCTAGCTCTAGCATTAGGGTTACTTTTGTCGTGTTACCACCGTTGTGATTGCCTACCTCTTCAGATTAAGGGAACCTCCAACTAAGTCAGCTGCTGAAACGTGCCATTCTCTCTCAGTTAATGGTTTGTGTCCTTATATTATGTTATACTAGCTGAATACCCGTGCTTCGCAACGGTGAATATTTTTGCATAACTATATTACATAATTGTAATATTTTTCTCTCATTTTCTTTTATCTTTTACTTCATGAAAGTGAATTATTACCTGTATTTTTAATTAGTTTGGTATTTATTGTTCACTGGCTGACCGTTAATCACATTTGTCACGGTATGTGGAGTGAATAAATTAAAAAAAAAAGAATTCAGAGTGAAAAGCGTCTTCTTTTTCAACCGCTAAATCTACAGACTGGTAAATCACAGTATTAGCTGGATATTGCAGATCGCCCAGATACGTCTTTAATATGCGAATGCATGGATCGGGATAGTTTTGATCAGTTTACTTCTTTAAATATTTTCTTAAAATTAATAAGTGGCAAATTTCAGCTCTCTAGCTTTAAGGAAAGATTACCAATTAATATTTATTGTTTTTAGGTATTGTTACCACATTTTAACCCTTTATCAGAACGTAACAAAATGTAAAACTGGTTTATTTTTTATATGCAGGCCTATCTTTTAAGAAATTGTATAAAATTACAGCTTTATAGATTAAAGGAAAGTATAAAAGTTCATATTTATTGTTTTATTGGTTGTTACTACATTTCCACCCCTTAACAAAACGTTATAAAATGTAAAACTGGTTTATTTTTGTACATATCTTGTAAGAAATAAATTTACAAAATATCAGCTCTCTAGCTTTAAGGAAAGTATAAAAATTTTATTTATATTGATGGTTTTAGGGATTGTTATTTCATTTTCACCCCTAGCAGCTCGTAACGAAATGTAAAACTGGTTTACTTTTTACATGTATCTTGTAAGAAATAAATGTACAAAATTTCAGCTTTCTAGCTTTAAAGAAAATATAACAAACAATATTTATTGTTTTAGGGGTTGTTTCAACCCTTAAAGTTCAAATAATCTAAAATCACTTCTTAGTGTGCCTCTAGCGCCTATGAGCAATACGTGTACTAAATTCCATGTTCCTAGGCGGTAGGGTTTCTGAGATATATAACAAACAATATTTATCGTTTTAGGGGTTGTTTCAAAATATTTTAAAATCCTTTCTTAATGCGCCTCTAGCGCCTATGAGCTATATGTGTACCAAATTTCACATTCCTAGGTGGTATTGTTTTTTAGATACTGTGATTAGTGAGTGAGTGAGGGTGAGGGTGAGTGTGTGAGAGTGAGTGGTTGGGTTTTCAATTTTATATATATAGATATGTACTAGGGTCATTCTTACAGGATCTGAGATAATTAGAGATTGACGTGTAGGAGGTTTTATAAAAGTGGTTGACGTACCTGGCTACATATCTACAAGCTGTTATAAAGTGGCAGGTGAAAAGTGCAAGAACATTTATGTACAAACACTTCCATGACTAAAATGAGGCGGTAACATCTCTGTAGGATTTGCATATATTAAAAAAAAAAAAAAAAAAAAAACAGTTTGCCAAAATAAGTATGTTTAAAAAAGTAAATTGTAACTGCACATTATACATTTTTAGATGAGTTTTAAAATTTTATTTGTAATATTCTTGTGTATAATGCCCATAAAACTTCCTGTGTTAAATTGTTAAAGCTATTTGTTGTATGTAATTAATTAATGTAATGTAATTAATTAATGTAGGTAACTTAATAAAATACATTGTAAATAAACCAATATTGGAAAATTTGATCAAATTAAATCTAACTTAATCTTAAAGTCTGAGCTTCTTAGGATGCCTTGACGACATATTCTAATGATTGATGAGGGCGATCCTGATGATATATGTGCTGAGTAAATGATTTCTCTTAATTTATAGTCTTATTCTGTTACATTGGCGGATCCAGGGGGAGGGCTGCAGCCCCTCCTTTGGGTTATTATAATTTTTGTTTAACCCTCTAAATGGCATACTGTGCAACTGAGTAGTCTCAGACAACACAATTTGTATCGAACAATTTCACCTGCTAAATATTATCCAATCTCAATAAAACAAAAACTATTGGAAAGGGAATATTTTAAACTTTAATTTTTGTATCTACAAATTTGTTCTAAAACGTATATTTACATAATGTAATCATCATTGTAAAATTGTAGTTGCCTAAATCAACTGATGCCGCGCGAGAAAGCACAAGGAAATGACTCAAACTCGTAATTTTTTTAAAGGCACATAACCGTTAGACATACTTGTTTTGAGAAGAAGATAAAAAGAACACCATGAACTTTCACCACGGCCTTCCAAGTATTCGTCACTCTTACAGTTTCTTAGATATATAAGTTTTCTGTAAACCCTTGTAATTGGACAGTTTTCAACCAATGAGAAAGGACATTTTGTAATGGATATTTGTAATATATCTTTTACAAACTGATATATTTATTTGTATAGTGATTTTTATATCGATTTGAAGTGCAAGTTCGATATTTTCGTTTGATATAATAAAGAAAACCTGATTTAGTGTGTCTGATTTAGTGTTACATTTTCCCATTATCTACAGCGCGGCAGCGTCTGGCTGGAACTGTATACTATACGTTTGTGAGAGTTTTGTTTAGTTATTCTTATTTAGTGAAACAAAGTGAAATAAGTTTATAAAATAAGTTTATTTAAAAATGTTAAGTATACAGATCAATTCTATGATATATTCTCTAGAATATGTTATAATAAAATTTCACTTTTGGATACATTCCTATTCAAAATGGGTGTTCGTGAAATAGTCCAAAAATACGTTTTCAAGCACTGCATTAAATATTATATACCCCCCCCTCCCAGATAGGAGGCAGCCCTCCCCTTGAAAACCGGCTGGACTGCCCATGTTCTGCTATAACATATAAGAAACTAATTCACATTTTAGTACTATAAATAAACTACCTACAGTAAATATATTAAACATATTCAGACAAAGCTGGAAAGTCAATATCACATCGAAGGTCTTGGAATTATGTCCTAACATCGCCTAGCAACCGAAACATCCTGCATAAAGAATGTTTAATAAAAATCCCAATATTGTAAGCATGTTTGCGCAATTTTTATGAAAAGTTGATTGGATTGTTTTGGTTTAATTCTAAAATGTATAAATATGTTAGAATGTATAATTTGTAAATTTGTGTTACAAGAAAAACTGATTTCAAATGTTAAAGATTTATTTATTTATAAATGTAAATGTAATAATGTTTGTAATACTTTTAAGTAAAATCAAATCAAATCAAATATTTTTTTATTAATCCATCCTTGTCCTCTTGCAATACTCAAACACAAATATATAAACACTGTAAACTAAAACAATAATGAAAAACCTGTATAAAATTTAAATTAATGCTTTAACAAAATAGATAATGCTGAGGAGGGATTAACAAATACATAACACACAAAGGAGCCAATTAATTAACTCCTTGTCCGTGTGCTGGAGCCCAGTTATGGAATCCTGGACAAAACAATGACAATTTCTTTTATTCTGAAACCAAAACAACAAAACTCAAACAACACAGACAAACACCTCAATACACCTGCACTTACACATGAACATCAATAATAAATTTATAACTACACATTATTCAACTGCCCTAAATAATGATTCTACTGCCCTCAACATAATCATTCGAAAGAGAAAACAACCATTTTTTAAGTTTACATTTTATTGCCTGTAATGAAAGACCAAATTGTATATCGTCTGGCAAAACATTATAAAATTTGGGACCTAAAAATAACCATGTTTTCATGAACGAAAGTTCATCAAACCATCGAACCCAAAGTCTTAAGTTCGATCAGGCTACTGTTCGTTCTTACAGTATTTTTTATAATAATTAGGTCTATTGATGTTTATGTCGTACTTGACATTTTGTATCGTCACACATTCTGCTGCTTTAGAGTGGGAGGAGAGGAGGGTTGTTCATTCATTGATCCTGATACTACGTTGACAGTTTAAAGCTATGCTAATCCTTTAGCAAATATAAAAGTTGCAACTCATTGAATGTGTAAATGGTTTGCTTGATTTCATAAAGTTCTTAATTTGAAATTGTGTGTGACAGTCCTTTTAAAAAATGTTTTCTATTACTTTATTTTTTCTTTTATTGAATTTATACCCTGTTATGTTTTTAAAATTATTCTACTGTTATACTTAAAGAGAACTTGACTAGGTCATAGCAAAATAGTGTAAACTTAATCGAACTACCTAACTTATTCGTTTACTGGTTCAAAATTTTAGGATTATATACTTTTTAAGATTCCAAAATGTAGTATCTGTCATAACTTTTTTCTCAGATACTGTATGGTGCAGAAAGCTGAAATATAACATGGTTATAAGTCAGTAATGAACCAATTGCAGACGCAAAGGACGTAAAACTAAATTAATTTTTTGGGGTTAAATGAGTTACCGAAAATGTTTATTTTCCTGCTAAAATAAAATTAAAAATCAAAATTAGGTTATACAATTTTGTTACATGAAATTTAAAATATTACAAAAATAGTTGCTTCTTTGTATCTGGCAAAACGATAGCAAAGAAATTTAAAATTCGCTAAAAGATCAATGATGTGTAGGACCATAAGGTGAGCAAGTTGCTTATTTGACCACAATAATTTTGGTGGTATTTTTAGGATTTTTGGGTTTTTTCAAAAATTGCATGTTAAATATAACATTGGTTGATTTTTTTACAGTTTTTGTGCCTCAAATTAAGTTATTAGTAAAAAATAAAACTATTATTGTAACTGTAGGGTAGTATCTTGTTATGTTTTTCATTTCTTTTTAACTGAAGTAATTTGTATAGGCTCAATGGAACTTCAAATTTTAAGTCCAAAATATACCTAAATCTCGAGTGTTTAAGCCTTTATTTTCAAATTTTAACTTTTTCTAGGAGTATTTTACATTGGTGGATGGTCACTCCATATATTAATAGTAAAAACATTTCTGGATTAAAAACAGGCTAGTAGCTGTATTTTTTATAATTAGTTAATTGGGAAATCAATAACATGGCAGTAACAGTATTAACAAGTAAACAAAACAAAAGGGTGTAGTAACTGTTACATCATGGGCGCCCATACCTATGAGCAAAGGCCCCCCCCCCCCCTAGTTCCCAGGGAAAGGAAAATATGTATATTATTAATTATAGGCAGGTATTTTCTTTAAAGAGATTAGCATTCAAATACATCTAAAATGTAATGTGCCGTTTGATTTTACATATAATTATTTTTTTTTTTACAAGAGTTCAAGCATGAGCTGCTGGGCCACTACTTGGTGCGGATTCTAGGACTGTTATAGGTCTTTGTGTATTCACTGACGGTATAAAGGTGAAGCACTCAATGCTGTGTGGGTTAATATTTCACCTGAACAGCCGAATTGGCTTCCCAAATTTTAAAAGTTTTCTTGGGAAAGTCAAAAATATCCCTGAACTCATTTTGCCGAATGAGGGGAGGGTACTCCTTAACATGTTTACTGCTACGCAAATTTCGTATTTCCTATACTAGGAGCTGACCTTTTATATTGTATAATTATAGTCTAAATGAGTAGAAATTACTTTATTTTTGAACCTTTATAACACATAGGCTTAAAATAGGCTTGAAAATACTCCCAGTACGGGTTGGCATGCTAAGCACGCAATGCATTATGTATTGAAAATACTCCCAGTATGGGGGCTGGCGTGCTAAGCTCGCA
>JAGFPH010001357.1:60006-139709 GCA_018207615.1 Philaenus spumarius
TTTTAATGTAATAATGTGTTTTAGAAGGTTTACCTCTGCATGTTTACTTTTGTTTCAACATTGTACTGCTCTTCACATTGTAAGCCTTTACATTCTATCCAAATTAAATCCTTCATGCAATATCTATATATTAATAGGCAAGCACAAAACTTGTCGTCCTTTTTTCTCAGCTTGTGTGCATCGTAGGAGAAATTCGCGCATACCGTTAGAAAGGTAGTGTCCTGTAGATGAGCAGAATCCCATTATAATTTACATCGGTCCTCAGGGATACGCCCCAGTGGCCCTCAAAGTTTCAATGTTAATCTTATGGAAGGTCAATCTTAAGGAAGAAGAAGAAAGATTTCTTTTGATATTATCAGGGGCACAAAAAACAGCTGTTCGTATGAAAAGCTTAAAACAGCTGATTTTGATCAACAGCTGATTTTGATCAACAACTGATTTGGATCAAAAACTGAATATAATTTTAGGTTAGGTAAATAAAGCAATAGCAATAGCGAAGCATTGCCGGGTCCAATAGTACAAAATATTATGTTAGTCTGATTTGCACAGCTTAAAAGTTTATTAGATTATTAAGTTTAATTTAACTGTGTTCCCAGTAATGAGGGCACAAACATCTTGCATAGTATGGATATGTTCTTGAGATTGCACAAACCATAGGAATATCAGACTATACAAATCCATTACACATATGTTTTGATTTAAATAGTTAATAACATATAAATATCTTGCATAGTATGAATGTTTTGGAGATTGCACAGGAATATCAGACTATAAAATCCATTTCACTTGTCTTTTGCTTTAAATAGTTAGTAAAATATAAATATCTTGGGCATAGTATGGATGTTTTTGAGATTGCACTGGAGTATCAGATTATAAAATCCATTACTCTTGTGTTTTACTTTAAATAGTTAATAAAATATAAATATCTTGTGCATAGTATGAATGTTTTTGAGATTGCACTGGAGTATCAGATTATAAAATCCATTACAATTGTGTTTTGCTTTAAATAGTTAATAAAATATAAATATCTTGCATAGTAAGAATATTTTTGAGATTGCACAGGAATATCAGACTATAAAATCCATTAAACATGTGTTATGTTTTAAACATATATATATAAAATTCAATGTATGTCCGTTTGTCTGTTTGTACGTTTGTATGTTTGTCCTTTATGCGTTACCAAACCGTCCATCCGATTGCTTTGAAATTTTGCATAGTAACACAGGTTAACCCTGGGAAGGTTTTAGGCCATTTACCGAAGTCCTAGGACATTAGGGCTACGCCTCAGTGGCCCTCAAAGTTTCAATGTTAATCTTATGGAAGGTCAATATTAAGGAAGAAGAAGAAATATTTCTTTTGATTTTATCAGAGGCACAAGAAACAGCTGTTCGTATGAAAAACTTAAAACAGCTGATTTTGATCAACAGCTGATTTTGATCAACAACTGATTTGGATCAAAAAATGAATATAATTTTAGGTTAGGTAAATCAAGCAATGAGCAGAATCCCATTATAATTTACATCGGCCCTCAGGGATACGAATTACAGGCTTTCAAAGTTTCAAATTAAGCAATAGCAAAGCATTGCCGGGTCAGCTAGTAGTTAATAAAATATAAACATCTTGCACAGTATGGATATTTTTGAGATTGCACAAAACATAGGAAGATCATACAAATCCATTACACTTGTGTTTTGCTTTAAATAGTTAATAAAATATAAATATCTTGCATAGTATGAATGTTTTTGAGATTGCACAGGAATATCAGACTATAAAATCCATTACACATGTGTTTTGCTTTAAATAGTTAATAAAATATAAACAACTTGCACAGTATGGATGTTTTTGAGATTGCACAATAATATCAGACTATAAAATCCATTACACTTGTGTTTTGATTTAAATAGTTAATAAAATATAAATATCTTGCATAGTATGAATATTTTTGAGATTGCACAGGAATATAAAATCCATTACACATGTGTTTTCCTTTAAATACTTAATAATATATAAATATCTTGCATAGTATAAATGTTTTTGAGATTACACAGGAATATCAGACTATAAAATCCATTACATTTGTGTTTTGCTTTTAATAATTAATAAAATATAAATATCTTGCATAGTATGAATATTTTTGAGATTGCACAGGAATATCAGACTATAAAATCCATTACACATGTGTTTTGCTTTAAATAGTTAATAAAATATAAACATCTTGCACAGTATGAATGTTTTTGAGATTACACAGGAATATCAGACTATAAAATCCATTACACTTGTGTTTTGCTTTAAATAGTTAATAAAATATAAACAACTTGCACAGTATGGATGATTTTGAGATTGCACATGAATATCAGACTATAAAATCAATTACACTTGTGTTTTCATTTAAAAAGTTAATAAAATATAAATATCTTGCATAGTTTGAATATTTTTGAGATTGCACAGGAATATAAAATACATTACACATGTGTTTTGCTTTAAATAGTTAATAAAATATAAATATCTTGCATAGTATGAATGTTTTTGAGATTGCACAGGAATATCAGGCTATAAAATTCATTACACGTGTGTTTCGCTTTAAATAGTTAATAAAATATATTAACGTGGCATATATTTTGTATAATTTTTTATATGTAAGTGTAATCTTTTTATGTGATTTTAATTGCTAAAAGTATGTTTTGGCGGTGAACATAATATGACATTGAACAATCTTGAGCTTCTTATTTGTATTTTTTGTTCAAAAACAAGCTTAAGGCTCTTCTTTACCTTGAAGAAAACTCCCGAGTGTACAGTATGATTTTAATACAAAAGGTCTGACTGAAGCCGCATAATCGTTGAAACATATGCATTCGTAATAACGTGTTTCGGATTCTATTTATAAATTAATAATCTTCGAAACTACTTTACGTTATAAAGAAGGCTTTATATTTTTTACAAGTTAGCTTAAAATATGGAAATTATTGCTTCAAACTCCCAAAAAATGCGTTAAAAATAATCGATTTTTACTCACTTATACTGTTGATTAAAAGGCGTTGCCGTCGGTTTTTTTCAATTATGAGATATGAGACAAAAGCACATAGCCTTTAAGAACAATTTAAGATGTTTCACAACTTTTTAGGTTGAAAAACGGCTTCCGAAACATGTTAGTACGAAGTACATATTTTTGCTGTTTTACGCAAGGTATAGAAGACCCTTAATATTTTTCTAAATGTAATTGGATCTCAGTTATATAATATAAATTTGTTTGGTCTTTGAATTACCATCTTTAAGTTTATATAACACGCACCGTAATGCCTAGATATTTGTTTTTAATCAAGGCTTTTCTGTTATATTATTATTACTGTTATATTTAATGAATACTAAATGCTAAACTAACTTTAGCTTGGCCTGCAATATAATTTTGGAGATTTCCTTACATTTGATACTTACATTTAGGGTAAATATAAGCATATACTAGCTGTAAAGCCCGGCTCGCAATATAATTGTCAACATTTTCTTCCGTTTGATGCCTGAATTTTATTAAGTAGGGCAAAATTTAAACCAAATGCAAGCCGTAGTTTGGCTTGCAATATCATTTTCAATGTTTTTTCTTCTTTTTGATGTTTAAACTGAGATTAAGATGGATTAAAGCTTGACATAAAAATATAACTGTTATTGTGCTCTTGTACAGTTTGCAATCAAACTTGTAATGCATTTTCAATGTACCTTTTCTTTGCAGGTTACCTGCATACCTAATTGTATCTTAAATAATGCTACTGCTAACGTGTATTCAATATCAACTCATTATGCTATTTCAATTTCCAGTTCAAGAATATATTATTTAAGAGAAAAATTTGATCTCATAAGTGTGACTGATTATTAACATAGATTTTACAGTTTCTAATATAACTGATAATTTAATAACAGTCACTAATCATGACAAACTGTTAATCTTTAACCCGTGCTTACTATTAAAATCTCGAATTAATCTACATTAAAAACTAATTGTCGTTCTAAAACCAAGCAATAAATAAAACTAAAATTTATGGAATCCATATTAAGGCATATTAAGACAGCAAATGTTGGCTGAGTGACAACGCAATGTACGCTGGTTCTCATTTACTTTACACCTACAATGTGACTAATGATGAAAAAATCTATTTATGTTATTCACTTGCTGAATAATAATGACTAGACAAGTTCCAGCCATACTTACAACATAATTGTCAATGACAAATTTTTTCTTTGTACTGGTCTATTACATTACTACCACAATTAACATCATTAACTAACTGTCATCAAAATACAATATTTTTTATGAAAAATGGAAATAAGCGATGTAGAAACACCGCTTTATACCTTCTAGCGGCGCACATGCGCTGAGGTCGAACCGAGACTGTCGCTGCTAAGCACTTGAGATGTCTACATCAATAGGTCGAATTGATACAGTTATTTAAATTTACTTAGTTCTCCCTTTTCAGAAATGTAAGGGTTAGTGAAAAATCTGATGAGGGTGACTATTAAAACTGGTTGCAGTCAAAGCCGTAGCAACAGAGGATCCAACAACATATTTTACATAATTGTGCATTGCATGCATACTAATATTTAGATTTGCTTGATTAAACTACAACGTACAATACACATGGATGCAGTAGGTTACAGTCTTACGTAATAATCACTAATATTTTAAAGCGGACGCACATGTGTGTCCATAGCACATAGGCTTAAAATTGGCGTCCGAAGCACGCAATGCTCTGTGTATTGAAGATTCTCCCAATATGGGGGTTGGCGTGCGAAGCATGAAATGCATTGTGTATTGAAAATACTCCCAATATGAGGGTTGGCGTGCGAAGCATGCAATGCATTGTGTATTGAAAATACCTCCAATATGGGGTTGGCGTGCAATGCACTGTCGCTTGATTTCGGTACTCTAGACAAATTGTATGGTTTTAGTGGTGAGTTGGAGGACTGATTTTTGAGTAGAAATACAGTGTTGCAATTTTATTCATTGTCATATTGAAATGTAAAATGCTCAGCAATATCACTTAAAGTGGAAATGGAAGAAAATCATAATATTTACATATATAATGGGAATTCTGTATTCCTCGAAATAAAATTAAGTGTACATTATATAATGCTTTATGTGAATAAAATAATAACAAGAGTTTATTAATATTTATCATTAGTATATAAATCTAAAAGTCTTGATAAATCTTTTAACACATTTACATTAGGCATGGGAATGGTGACCTGATAAAAATGGAATGATTTTTCTAGTTGAAACTGCTTATGTGGTTAAAACCAAATATTCAACATATTTACTGTTTTTGAACAATTTGTAGCAAAAGCAGAATCATCTTGTAACTGCTGCATTCCTCAAGATTGCTTTTGTTTAATTTTGTTGACAATGTTAGTTACTCAATGCCTTTTGTAAAAGAAAAGACAACACAGTTTTTTAATGTAGTAAAAGTCAAAAAGGAAAACTTACTGATCATCGTCATTTTAGAATTGTAGAATTTTATATTACTTGACTTAAATCGTAATATTCAATTACTTTAAATATTTTTATCTTTTATCTGTAAAATTTCTATGATAACCGTTTTAATATTATTTATGTGAAATTCTGTTTAAATATCCAGAATTTCTATTTGTCTGTTGTCTTTCATAATGGTGCCTGGTTAGTGTTTCATCACAAAGTCATAATCTATTAAAACTCATCGCAAGCCTATTCAATCTTGAAATTTAAGTTTTTATATTATTTTTGTAGTATTGTAGACTGGCGTGGTCGTTGTGAATACAGTAAAATGTTTGCCATAAATAAAAAGTCAAAAGTAGTTTATAATGAATAATATGTAGTAGGTTAGTTACCTTGTTTTTACTCCGTCAAACAATCGAAATTGGTTCCTATTGACGACCGCCCGACATACACATTTGACTCTTGTGGACCGACGTCAATATCGGTCCGCGTAATTAATTAAGTGCAAACGATTCGTGGTATCGTACCATGTTTATGTATTTATATGTGTAAATGTATTTTAATCTAATTTATTATATTATTTATCTTATAAACTAATTTAACTAAGTGTTTAATGTGCCAATAAATAGACGACACCTTAGCAGGCTAAACAACTGTATTTAGATATGGATCTGAAGATGACGGTATAACCGTCGAAACTGGTAATCCATCTAGGAAAAAATTTGGATTTTTTGACGGAGTAAAAACAAGGCAATTAACCTACTACATATTATTAATAATATACAATCCAGGAAGCTATACATACATTATGTCTAAGTAGTTTATAGTATAGACTACACTGAGTAGTTATCCCAAGGCAGAGCAAGCTGAATATTATTATGATATATCCAAAACAAATTATTTTAAGCTTATCTCTTAATGACTCATGAAAAGGAATACACTGTCGGTTTGCCCACCGGTTTTGCTAAAGTATCAGCTCCCGTGTTTGTGTGTATGAGTTTCCCAAAACCCACTTTGCCGAGTTCTGTAGATTGTCCCAACCCACCAGTCAATCGACGGGCAGAGCCTCCGGCCGTCACCATGGATATCTTTTGAATCACTGACCTCCTCTCTTAGGTCAGGGGGAGTTTTAACTAACTGGAATTCAGCTAGCATCAGCTGTTGCAACACTTTTTGATATATTTCACAATAACAGGCTACCTTCTGTGCATTATATTGGGACTTAAAAAAATATACTAAATAGTCTACCAATGAGTTATTTCTTTTATAACTATTCTAACACTGACAGTCCTAAATCTGTATATATCCAGGATTAAAATGAAAAATACACGATAGCATTTGATTAAATAAGTGTATTAAAATCCTATTGAAAAATCACATTTTTTTAAAATTATTTATTTGGAATAGGGTCCTCTCTGACAAATAACAAAGAAGATAGACCTACTACTCACTTTCATTCTGCTTCAGGTGAAATTGCAAGTCAATCGACAACAGTATACGGCAGAGGTTCTAGCTTCTACACTCAAAGTCAAAGATTTCACAATGTTGGCATCGATAAACAAGGTACTACTGTGCAAAAAATTTTATACAATAATATTAATACAATTAATTGTTTATACAGTAGAGTCCCACTATTCCGAAAATCTGCCTATTGGGAACAGAGTTCAGAAAAAATACCGATTTTTTAAACATAAAAACAGAAGAAATTAAGAAGACGTTCATGAAAAAACGTACATTTATTGTTATACAAATAAGTTAAATAGAGACATACATATAGCCTAAGCTTGATGAAAACGCCTGAAACCAAATTGGGATGAAAACTGGTTTTGTTTCCTTCACGTTTTCCATCCGTTTTGCGGGAAGGAAGCTATGGCAACAAGCGTCCGGTGAAAAGGATACCGGGTCCTTCAGAAAGAAGGAAGGATTAGATACAACAGCTTGGCACTAGTAGTGTTGCTGCCACCTGCGAGTTGCGTTCATCGATTTTTCTTCTCCGTTTTCGTTATCAAAGGAATTTTATTTTTTTTCTCGATCTTTTTTCATGACGGTAATGCGGTAATAATGGACAGACTGGGGGATGACAAAACGGATAGTTCAAACAACCTATCCCTTCCCTTCCATTTTTGGAATAAAACGGAAGGAAAAAAACGGATGGTGTAAACCTACACTAAGGCGAGGTCAAAAGTATTTGCTGCATCTACGTGTGATATGAGTTCAGTTTGAGCGTTCACCTCCTCCTCGCCGATCAACGCTGTATAACATTGGCACTAGGGGATGACCCTGCACTTAATTTAGACCTTAATAAATCAATACATTGATATTATTAATGAAATCCGCCTATTCCGAATTCCCGCTAAACCGAATAGTGTTCGGTCAAAATTAGTTTGGAATAGCGGGACTCTACTGTACTCTCAATATAAGCACCATTTATAACAAACGATGCGGAATTTTTACAGGATGATAAATAAACAGAGATATCCCGTATTAAATACAGTAGAACCTCTCTTAATGGTCTGGTTGGGACCGAGACCCTGGCCAGTTACCTGTTTGGCAGGCTGATCCAAAGTTCCCGTAAAAAATAGATTTTTGTTCAAAAATAACCTATATATTTCATAAATAAAGAAGCAAATAAGACGTTATTGCATCCCATTTTATTGTATGTACAACATACATAAACAAACACCAACAAATTAAACATTTAAACTTACATAAACTTTGAAAACTGAATTTACATATACTGTATCGAAAAATCAGTTGTTTTTTTCTGTTCTTTAACATTCAAAGATTTTTTAAAGCCAAGTCTCTCCATTAATCTATGTTAATCACGTCTAATGCTGTTGAATCTTTTTGCTGCTCAACATATTACGCAATATGTTACAAATATTACATATTTTGCTTCCACGAAATTCAGTAAAGGTTCCGACAAAGCAACAGACAAAGAAAAAGAAACAAAGGATGCCGCTTTGTTAATTGATTCTAAGAAAAAAATACAGTTGCCGCGGAAGCAAGAGGGGAAGCAAACCCCCTCCCCTGTTCTGTCTGCCGCAACACTACCACATTGCACTCCTAAATTTGCATCACCCAGCTTTATTTTCCAAGAAATACAGTTCCAGCTTCGGCCAGTTACAGTAATATAATCGTAAGAGAAAAAAACCCTGTTGTTCCATGGGATACGCCGGTTAATCCGAGGACCGGTTGATCCGAGGCTGTTTAAGAGGGGTTCTTCTGTATTACCATCTTTGTACCGGTACAAATTTATCCTTATAACTTTAATAGTAAACTGGCCAATAAAATGCCTAGAATTGTGAGTAAAATACTTGCTTGATCCAGAAAATACATTATTGGTTAAATTTTGTGACTATGATGACTACCATATGGTGACCAAATTTCCAATGCCTTGTCATGAGAACGAGAGGGGGGGGGGGTGTTTGTGACAGTGGAAGTTGAGCCAATAAGGAAGAGGGGTAAAAGGACATATCTGCAATTGAGTCATCAATTAATACGACTTTCTTACGTGTCATAAAAATATTTATTATAATAAAATGAAAATTTGCATTTATGTGATCATGATTATTTTTAGTAAAATACATTTGAAAAACAAAACATTCAAACATTCTATCTATTTGAAAACTTGATCAAAACAAAATACTGTCTTAATTGTCTTAGATATTTTTCAGAAGAATATATTTTTCAACAGTTCATTATTTTCAAAAATTAATTTTTTGTTTAACTGAAAACAAATCTGAGACAAAAAGCTGTCCCACGTAAAGTTGAAAAACCTGGGAAATATCCCTATAATCCAGGATTTAACAGGAAAAATAGGGACATCTGATCACTTATTAACTTGGGCAAAAACGTAAATATTTAGTTTTTACTGTCAAATCGTAACTTAAAAAACTAAAACTTATAACTTTCAATTATTATTGCGGTTTCACTCAGTGAAACTTTTTTTTTTTTTTTTTTTTTTTAATTTATCGATACAGAATATTACAATACAAAATAATAATTACAAGTTTAATAAAATTGCCATTACTTTTAATTTATAGGCGTTTCATGAAATAAAAACATCTATTAAAATACGATGCTTTCAGTAATATGTCCAAGATACATAATCCATTAAATTAAACTTAATAATCTTGATTATCACATTATTCCCTCATAGCACAATATTTCATATTTTCTTTATGCACAACAAAAACTTTTGTTTTGTACTATTGTAAAAATAATAACATTTAAACTTATTTTCATAGTTTAATTATATATGTTGTTATTTACTTTAGGTTCTTTAGGCAGTGATCATAATGATACATCAAAAGAGAAAACTAGTACCAATACAGAAAGTATATACAACAGGTATCAAAACAGGTTGGTAAAAATATTTACTAAGAAAAAATAACTTGTTATGTTAATGATTATTTTAAAAACCACGTTAATTTATTGAATTTTTGACTAATTTACAGCCAAAAGATGTATTAAGCTAGCGAGGAAATATAGTATACATTTTAATATCTGTAACAAAAATGATTATGAAAAAGTTTTATAGAGACCTACAGATATAGATTGTAGTGGGGTACTTTACAACAGCTGACATTTTTAAATCTTGACATTGAAGGTTTGAATCTGCTACTGCCATTGTCTCACTGGTAGTCCTCCATGAGTCATGGAAGAAGCGAGGTCGGTACTGTGAAATATATTATCAGTTAACTAAAACTCGAAAAAAACCCGTTTTGTGGTTTAATATGTACGTGCTACCTATTAGAAGTCATGTCCTTGGAAGTCATGTCTTTTTCTAAGAATCCTTAATTTAAAAAATCTTTCTTATTCTCATCAACTACATACCAATTGTGAAAAGAATTGGTTCTTTCTATAACATAAAATACTATAAAAATACAAAATAAAACATACATCTTGTACTTAGATTTTGTGAGAAGCCTTAGATTTTTGTACTTAGATTTTTACAGACACGCTATAAATTTTGTAAAATTTAAACTTGAACTGGACTTTCATAAGTTCATGAAAGAAACACTGCACAGCTTTTGTGAGAAACTGTGTACGTTTTATTATTTACATAGCATATACAGTTTGATCATCCGAGCTTATTTAATAACACAAACACTCAGGCAAATATGGATGAACCGCAGACGCAGCAAGACACAAACAATTCACTGGCACAAGAATCTGACTCACATCTATCTGTCCTCCACAGCCAATACAAATCCCCTCCACTCCACCTTCACTAGAAGAGTTTACGTCATGTTGCGTCAGAGCAGAGGGCAGACAGCAAAACTCTGCCTTTGACACTTTTATAAATTGCACTACTAACGTTAAAACTTTACTACTAGAAATGTCCGTGTGTCATTTTACAAATATGTGTTAAATAGTATTATTTAGAGATTTTATTTATACTTAATAAAACTCTGTACAGGTCCGGCTTACATTAGCTGCTTTAACCAGCCACCAATGCATTGTTTCCCTCCATGTAATATGTAACTCGGTCTTAATTAGGCGCTTCCTATGAATGTTAACCCTTAACTGGTACCAAAGGTGAAAATTCACCCAAGGGAGTTTTTTATTTGCTGCTGTGGGTGGGTAAACCTGCGTACTACTTTGTCTTTCCAGCAGTGCCACTTACTAGTCAATATATATCTGCCAATGCTATTAGTAAGTTAAAATTGTTTTACACAGTCGCCAGTTTGAACTAGCTTGGGCGAATTTTCACCCATTGTCCCATTACATTCACTATTAATGGAAGTTTTTTTTTTGCTTAGTGTTATTAGTGCTTACTATATTGTAAAAAAAATTATGATCAGTTATAGATCCATTTATTGTTGATGGAAATAAATTAACCTCATTTGAAGGTGAAAGAGTAATATTAGATGAAACTTTTGATAACTGGGATAGTGAAGATAGCGGTTCTGGGGAAGAAGATGTTTGTGAAGCAGAAAATGTTGAAAATGATGTTTTGGATGGATCCGAGTCAGATGACATTGACTATAATCCCAATGAAGATGAATTTGTATTTAAGTTAATTTGTATATAATTTTTCAAATTAAAATAAAATTTTCCTAAGTTATGGGTGAAAATTCACTTATGGTACCATTTACGTATGAAAGAGATTTTGTACCAGTTAAGGGTTTTAAGCACTAAAACAAAATACAGTATGGGAACACATTTTTAAATGACTAGAAATATGATCCATCAGACAAAGGAAGTGCAGGCATTTAAAATATATTATATGCAATTGAAAGAATATTATTTACTAAATCTTTAAACTTAAAACTCTACTATTGTATTGTAAACTACATAATGTAACAATATAATTTATAAACATCACTTGTCTGAACCATACCGAAATTGTGTTAGATTCTCAGATACACATAAAAGTGAGACCAGGAAAACCTGGTGGAATTTACTGAATTTTATTGGAAAGTTTTTAAAATAAATCACAAGTATACGTCTTGTTTTACTTTTATCTTAGAGAAATCATAATATTTATATTACTATTGAAGCAGTTATACTCTGCAGTAATATGGGAAGTAGAACAATGGTTCATGCACCTTCCGAAAGTATTTTTGAGGACAGCCAATTAAGCCTGAATTCCAAAAAGTTATTATTGGGATTTTCACAAGTTTAATAACAGCTTAAAGCCAAATTTTTTTTTTTTTAATAATTTAACCACAATAATATATAAAACGCTATTATTATACTAATAATAATAATACTAGTAATGAAAAGGAAATTCTTAATGTCAGATTCCAACCCCTATAAAAATAATATAATCACATACCATAGATACGTGGATGATACCTTCTTTTTATTCAACGGCAGCAACAGACAATTACAGCTGTTAAACAGTTATATGAATGGCATGCACCATAACCTAAATTTTACCACAGAACATGAGAATAACCATTGCATAAACTTTCTGGACCTTACAATGTCAAGAACTGACAACAATTTAACATTTAAAATATATAGAAAGCTCACAACAACAGACCAGACAATTAATGCTTCATCGCACCATCCAGCTCAACAGAAATTGGCGGCTTACAATAGCCTTGTACATCAACTCTTGACCATCCCTATGTCTGTGTTGGACTATAACCAGGAGTTACAAATAATAAAACATGTTGCCGTTACCAATGGATATAAAACTACCATTATTGAAAAACTCATTTGGAAGCATAGAAACAAACGCTCCATAGCACCTATTCCTAATAACGCCAAACCAAGTTATGTGTCAATTGAATACGGAAATATGTTAAATTATACAATAAGAAATATAATGAGGAAAAACAACATGATCATCACATATAGAACAAGCAATAAACTTGAGTCTATCCTACGACATCAAGCTAGGCTTAAAGTGGACTCGCAATTCCAAACAGGCATATATAAGCTCAAATGTAGCGACTGTCCCAGGTTTTACATAGGCCAAACAGGACGTCCGTTTTACATAATATATAAGGAGCACCTACCAACAAAAAAACTAACTGCTTCAAAATCTAGTTTTGCGGAGCACCTTATGGACCGTTGTCATTCATACACGAGTTTTAATGACAATCTAGAAGTAATGCATGTGTGTGGCAAAGGACGAATTATGAATGCTACAGAAGAATTTGAAATATATAGAGCAACGAAATTTCAGTCCACAGTGTTACTAAATGATCAACTCTCATTTAATTCAAATATGTTATACGACACGTTAATTCAGGCACTAAGTCCAACAAACATTTAATATACAGATAAGACATTGAAGGAAAAAACCTGTACCAGTACCGTCTTAACAATTCAACGTGCACGTTGCCAAAATAGTGTTTGGACCTTCCGCTTATTTTAATTATTACGACCTCCGCATGGAGTGAAATGTGTTTTTGTGTATGTTTTATGTGTTTGTGTATATGTTTTTATTGTTCCTGATGATGGGTGAATACCCGAAACTGCGGTAGAAAGGTAAGACATTACCAAAATAAGGATTAGTAGACGTTTAGATATACTGAAAACTAATTTCACTAATCCGTGGGCTACCACAATGGAGTAAGAATAATAATTCCCCCCTACATTTTATACCCCATTTTATTGAGATTTAGAAAGTCGTTTACATACGTTTTAGTACCTAAATTCAGATCTAATGTTTTGTAAATAGGATGGCAACTTCTACTCAAGGCAGCAAATTATCTTGTTTACTGCGATAACGAACAGCCTCTACAAAAATAAAACGTCTGACCCTTAAACTTCCCTACATCAGATATTCCTTTATCAAAAGGCACATTATATTTGTCTGATAATATTTGCCATTCCCTAAACCAAAACAAGTTCCTGGCTATGGCCTCTTTTGCAAAATAGCTTGGTAGCCGCTCCCCCGGCATGCATAACGCCCTCATTATATAATCTATATTTAATTTAAACGTATAGGAAAACAAATTGTCTAAGCCGAGTTCTAAATGTAAAACATAATTTGGGGTGTTATCGGGTAATTGAAATATATGTTTAGTAAAAAAGTGTAAAAGTTGTTCTACTTTTTTATACTGTTTAGCCTCAGACTTTTAGTATACTAATATTTTAACTAAAAGTATACCATTTATTTTTCTTTGTTGTTTTTAGGCCAGGTGAAAGTTTGCATAGTGAGGTGTCCAAGAGGAATGAATCATCTGGAGAAAGTAGATATGAAGCTGTAAGTACATCTTTACAATATAAGATGCGAAAAAAGATACTAATTAAATATAGTCTACTGTGTTTATTTAATAACTGAATTTATAAACAATAAATCTTTCTCGTAAATAAAAATGACATAAACACAATAGTAAAATAAAGTATTAAAATTTGTATTTTGTTGTTGCTGTGGATTCAAAAAAAAATATATTAGAGCAGTGTATAACATACAGGGTGTCCCATAAGTAAAGTGCCGAACTTGGGGGAATGTTTCCATGGGTCAAAATAAGGAAAAAACTTCATATAAACCCAAAAACGCTTTGTTTTCTAGATATATTTTTTGTACAAAATAATTCGTATCTAGAGAACGGTTTGACTGATTGAGTTCAAACTTGGCATGAAGTTTAATCTAACAATGATATAGGCCTACCTCAAGAAAAATAAACGATTAAATCCAATCATGAGTTTCATAATGACAACTGTTTTAAAATTTCAAACCTAAATTACTCAAAAAGCGTACATTTTAACAAAAAAATGTCAAGACACCTTTTTTGTAGTCCTTTTCATTCCCTTTCGGATACTGTAACTTTCAAAACAATCGGATGAAGGATAATACCTAAGTTAAAGATAATGACAGCAAATGTACATACAATATTGCTGTGTTTACTGTGTGGGTATAGGATGCCGGGTTGAATAAACCAATTATTACACATAACAAAACTATACAACAAAATTATTAAGTCTCTATTTTATTTAGGCCTTTGTGCAGCTAAAGGTTTAGGTTTATTTAAAACAAAATAAAAGTTTACTTCCATATAAAAAAGTAATTAAAAAATGTATTTTTATGTTTTTAAAAAGGGTTTTATCTACATTATATATTTATAGGTTGTTTTTTATAACAAATTTTGGGGAAAATGTATTTTTGGTATACCCTAAAAATATGAATACTAAAATTGTGTTTTTATAGTTCATTGCAATTGAATATGGAATGAAATATTTAAGTTTTTGTGAGAAATTTGAGCACAACAGTAACAATTTGTTTTGAAAGGTTTTAGAAGTTATGATATTGACTAAAATATTTTGTCAACTTAAGTTACATAAATTAAGTGTAGGCCCGCCCTGAGAAATCCCTGTCCCCTGGGTTAACATGAGAGTGGGCACCCAAACAATATCTGTCCCCAAAAATGTGTGTATTGTTACGAAATAGAATGAGTTGTTAGGTAATTTTGTTACATACCGGTACACAAAAACAATGTTGATAAATGTTTAAAAATAGCAAAATTGTATTAACCAGCAACATTTTGTAAAATTACAGTAAAACAGAATAGATATTTAAGTAATTAGGAATGATGTAAATCACATTGAGTTGCATTTTTAAGTAGGCTAACATCATTGCAAGAAAGAGACTGGTAAAACTGAGGGGGAACAGAAGTTTTAAATATGAAGGACACATTAGATAGGAGGTCTTTTGGGAAAGTTCTTGGGTGAGAAGAGAGGTCTTGGAAGACCAGGGGCTTCGGGGTGTAGACGCCGGAGTGGGCGTCAAGGAGAGGTACTTGGGAGTACCTATTTTGGAGAGTAGAAATTGTTACTCAGTTTTGCCCGTTATGTAAGCATAAGTTTTAGACGGACGTTTACTGCAATTATATTATTACATAGTGTAGAGATTAATGGATGTAAAGCTTTCAGAATAAAATAGATGTTTGTATGTATATATAGGCCTACTTATATGTGTGATATATGTTTGTGGCCCTCTCACTAAAGTTAGAGCCAAGCTAGTAGCCCCTTAGTAATAAATAGTGATAACCCTTTCGTAATAAATCCACGCCAGCGTCTGGGCCAAATCCTACGGCACTGTAAACACGAAGCCCTATCTACTACTATGCAACAACTTTTTCCAATGATACTAACTATGCCCCCATATGCTACTAAATTATTCACACAATTAACCATAACATGGTGCAATAATCCTCCACCACGTGCCTACTAAAAATCTGATAAAATTCATAAAAATCCATTAAATCGTATCACAGTTCAAAAATTCCCTCAATGTAGCTGATAGTGATGCAATTATGACCTAACACTGACAAAACAGATCTCTAATCAGTATTGTCTCCGGCCAGCTTCAACAAATCCACCTATTTCTACTCCCCAAATATGAATTCTTTTAAATATATATATACATAACTATCCCAATAGATCAACCCACAGAAACTGATTCTAATCCAGAATTTACATAAAACAATCATCCCTTTAATCCACAAACTGTATCCTCAGCTTTACTCTGTCCTGGTGGCTCTGATAATCGGACAGCTCACGGGAAAAGCTTCTCTGTCGCCTCTCCTTGACGCCCACGCCATCGTCTACACCCCGAAGCCCCTGGTCTTCCAAGACCTCTCTTCTCATCCAAGAACTTTCCCAAAAGACCTCCTATCTAATGTGTCCTTCATATTTAAAACTTCTGTTCCCCCTATCAGTTTTACCAGTCTCTTTTTTGCAATGATGTTAGCCTACTTAAAAATGCAACTCAATGCGATTTACATCATTCCTAATTACTTAAATATCTATTCTGTTTTACTGTAATATTACATAATGTTGCTGCCTAATACAATTCTGCTATTTTTGAACATTTATCAATATTGTTTTTGTGTATGTAACAAAATTACCTAACAACTCATTCTATTTCGTAACAGTATATATATATCAATATACAAACTATATTTAAATTAAGACTAATATGTACAAATATTAAGACTAACATGGTTTAACCATGTACAAAAGTCCGAGGAATCCTAAATAAGGTAAAATGAGTACGGTATGTAAGGGATATTGTACAAATGCTTTATAATGATACAATTCTCTATTTTTTATATGTGATTCAAATATGAACCATCAACCACCAATAAGTGAAGAGGCGTTAAAATGGGTGGAGGGAAGCTTAAAGTGTTAATTTGATGTTGAAACAAACAGTTACGGCTCATTGTGGCAGTTTAAGGCTTCTGTCTAAAGTATATTTTTCAAAGTAATTTAATAAAGGAAACTATGATTAACTAAAGAGATCATGGCAATACTCTAATTTTTGGTAGTTGTTAAAAAAAGTATAAAGAAAACCATGTGCAAATCGTTGAAACACATGTAAACTCTGGCCTGGGTATTCTTTCAATCCGTGCACCTGGAAATTGCCTCTTTTCTCACCCTCCGGGCAGACCTGATTAAGTCATTGAATTCTTTAACCCTAATATAACTAAATTGAATTATCAGTATATTGTTACAGTTTCTTGAAGAGAATTCTGAGCTCGGGATGATTATGAAACAGCAACAAGCTCAGTTGCAAGCCAAACAACAGCAACAGCAGCAACAACAACAACTTCAACATCATCAACAGCTGCAGCAACACCAACAACTGCAACAACAGCAACTTCAACAACAACAGCAACAACAACAACTACAACATCAACAACAGTTACAACATCAGCAGCAGTTACAACACCAGCAACAGTTACAACAGCAGCAGCAACAGCAGCACCAACAGCAGCAGCAACAACAGCACCAACAGCTGCAACAACAACAACAGCAGCAGCAGCAGCAGCAGCTGCAGCAACAGCAACAGCAACAGCACCAACCCTTAATGCAACCGAACGATCAACAAAGCTTTTTGATTAATCGTAAACAACAATTATTGCAGAATCAAAAACAAACACAACAACTTCACCAACAACAAGTTTTACAGCAACAGCAAAACCAAACTGAGCCGCAATCTCACTTGCAGCAATATCAACAATTACAACAGCATCAATACGATCAAAAGTTAAATATGCATTCAAGACAAGAGATGGAACCAACGAGCGGTTTTCTAAATGAAAGGCATTGGGACAGCGTAGATAACCAGAATATTGTTATACAAAAGGAATACAATCAAGATAGTGTACTTCATCAAAAACAACAACAACAACAGAACATTCTTGAAAGACAATTAGAACATGAGTATTCATTGGAGCAAAAACAATTATTTCCAAGAGCTCAAGACAACATTAGAGAAAGAATGAAACCAAAATTATCAGAGTTCCAGGTAAGCTACAAAAGTATTACTATATTAATATTGGTCAATAGCGTTAGTAAATCTTTTGATTTTAGCTGTGAAGCAAAAATACTGCTGTGTTTTTTAATTTCACAACAAAGCTAGCCTGCACTATTCCAGTGAACATATGCTTATATCTAAAGAGATGTTTACAGCTTATTGAACCCACTATGCCAATCTACACAGTTCGGACCCACTGCTGGGTACATTAAGTGACATCAAAACACTGTTTTTCTGAGATCTTCACAGCATTCTGAGCCCAGCAACGTATTGAACCCAATTTTATTTTCACAGATTATTAAGAATATTTCCATTTTTATAGCTCATTAAGCCCATCTCTGATTTTACAGTACCTTGAACTGTACATATAATCACAGTGTATTAAGCCCAGCAACATATTAAATCAACCTTTATTTTTACAGTGCTCAAGCATGTCAATTAACAAAAGAATGTATATCAGTTTAGTTATAAGACAACTATATTTACCGATTTTTAATTTTTTCCAATCACTGGCCATAATCTGTTTGGAAAAAGAATAAGATTATTTCTACCATACTTACCTCAATAATATAACTACTTTTGGTTATATATATAAGAATCAACAGCTAAAATTACTATTCAGTTGTAAATATATGTAAAAGGCAGGTACTTCAACATACGAAATAGCTACCTTAGTTTTGTTTGCAAAATTTAATTAGTGTTATTGCTTATTAAAATATGGCAGTCAAAAGTTTAAAATAAAAATGATGACGTCCACATTAAAATATATTAGTTAAAGTGTCTCTAATTGCTCGTAGTCATTCTAAATTCAACAGCTGTTTTTTAATTATTGCTTATATTTTAAACTACATGTTTTTCTTTAATTTTAAAAGTTTTCTTTACTTAAAATTATTTTTCTGAGCTACTTTGTCTTGTTGTTGTTTTCTGGAAATTATAAACTTGTTTTTCATTGCTTTTGTTTGTTGAACCAACGTGTTGCGCCTTGGTATAAACTGGGTTTATATATAGTAGAACTGTTTCGTGCTATAAATTTACCTTCAGGATTTTTGACATCCGCCTCTTGTACTATATTACATTATTGTGAAGTGTATAAAATGTACAGTGAATAGCTATGTCGTGTCCTTTGAAGTCGTCATGTACCATAATATGATTATCCATGAAATTATTGCTTATAATATGGTGGCGATTGTTTCTCTTTGTACTTGTTAATAATGCTGACTGTAGGCGCTGCATCTGGGCAATCTCATAGAAGGCTCTGAGCTGAAGAATCAACTTCTATCTCTATCAAAAATGTACTCATTGCTGATTTATGATTTTCTGTTATAAACTAAATAAATCTTCAGATCACTGCATTTATCAATCTTGCTTCCATTTTCACAAGATCTATAAAAACATGTACTTAGTTGTTATTTAAAGTTAAGTAATTTTAGTTAACTGGCTATCATGGAAAAACTATTTTGAGAATAAGTGATAGAGAAAAATTAGAAGAACAAATTGAAGTACCATTACAATACCATTACAACAAAATGTAGATGAGTGCAAGAGGCTGTTAACCCTTAAGTGCGCGCGCCTCCTTTTGTTACGTGAGTGTGCGCACGGGGTCGTTCACCACCCCAGCGATAAAAACATCCGTTTTAGCTACTTTTACTCAGTTTTTTTTGTAACCATACTTATTTCGGCTGTAGAATAGGTAAACAATGTGTTTGCATGAAATTCACCTTAATTTCACATTTTTTTTATTCGAATTACCTCAAAACTTAGTAGAGCGACCAAGCACAATCTTGCGTTGCGATAGGCCTACAAATATTTTGTCAACGGTAATTGTTTTGTATATTATGAACATTGTAAAACCACAGTTATATAAAGTTTTAAATACTTTATTAAATCATATATTTATTATATTTTTTTATACTTAAGCGTACGATGCAAACGTAGAGTGTGAAGCTCTGTCAGTTTCAAATTAATATAAATCAAACTATACAGCATAAATGTTTTATAATTCTAATAATTTTTTTTAATAATTTGCAAATAAACATTTTAACCCGAATATAATTTTGAGTTTTACAAATTTGTATCTAAGTTGTTGCTATAATTTTGTTCATACTGTTAAGTGAACTTACCAATACATAATTTACAAATCTATTTCGGCCACATATGCTAAAAACAACTGTACGTATTCAATCATTATTTACTTTACACAAAAAACTATTTACAAATCTATTTCGGCTTCATATGCTAAAAACAACTATACGTATTCACTAAACAAAGTAACACTATTGGGCGCGCGGGGTAATAGACGACCCCGAACATACAACATTGGTAGGTAACACGAGTACGCTCGCGGGGGCCAAAACGACCCAAGAGTGCAGAGTTCTATTTGTCACGGATTGTACGCATTTCTGGTTAAGGTTAGCGCAAAACTAACAGTTGCTAAGGATGACGCATAGACCACCCAGAAGGTAGCTAACAGCACTACACTAATACCAACCAAATGTGGGAAATATCATAAATTAAATTTCCCTGGGGTCGTTTCGGCCCCCGCACGCGCACTTAAGGGTTAACATCTCAGGTTTTAGTCTGTACTAATTAGATGTTCACAGTTTTGATCAATCTACTACATCTGATATGTAGCTGGGTTTGAAACACTGTGAAGATCTCTGGGGATATGTATATATTATTGCCTTACACTATTATCAAACACAAATAAAACATAGTTTGTCCTATATTTATGAAATCAAGTTAATCTTTAAACAAAGGCTGTATTTAAAAAATACTAAGAACTGCAATATATCATGCATGTTTATTAAGAACTAGGGACTCTGCCCCTGGACGCTTCGCGTCCCAACCCCTCCTCAGATGGCTGCTTCACTTCGCTCGCAGTTCAAAAACTCGCTAAAGGCTCTCGCTAATCTTTGGCTCGTTTGTACCTGGGTAACCGAGCATAAATCACCTGTTTTATTTGGCAGCTGACTCAAACTCATCAAACATTATCTCCATAAGATTAACATGGGAAATTTGAAGGCTTGTGGGCCGGAGCTCCTTCTCGGGTGAATAGCGGCTAAACGGATGATTGGATCTTTAATCTGTTTAAAAATCGTTTGAAATTTAATTTTCTACAACTTTTGTATTTAACATTTTTTGCTATCTCTTACCGTTTTCTTACAAAACGCGCTCAAAATGGAAAATTAAAAAAAATTTAACTTTTCCCGCCCGAAAAGTGCCTTTAAAGCTCAAAAATGTTAACTTCTGGAACTTTTTTTAAAGGTTTCTCGTTGAGAGCTTGAATTCAAGTACGAGGTCTAGGGGGTACTATTACGGGAAGTGCCTCATAGTTTACGTCAGTGAATGAATTAGTGAACCTTCCTAGCTTTATATAAATAGAAAGACGTTGGGCGGAGCCTCTCTTCTCGGATGAATAGTGGCTAAATGGATGATTGGATCTTGAATCTGTTTAAAATTCGTTTGAAATTTAATTTTCTACAACTTTTGTATTTAAAATTTTTTGCTATCTCTTACCGTTTTCTTACAAAACGCGCTCAAAATGGAAAATTTTAAAAAATTTAACTTTTCCCGCCCGAAAAGTGCCTTCAAAGCTCAAAAATGTTAACTTCTGCAACTTTTTTTAAAGGTTTCTCGTCGAGAGCTTGAATTCAAGTACGAGGTCGAGGGGGGTACTATTACGGGAAGTGCCTCATAGTTTACGTCAGTGAATGAATCAGTGAACCTTCCTAGCTTTATATAAATAGAAAGACGTTGGGCGGAGCCTCTCTTCTCCGATGAATAGTGGCTAAATGGATGATTGAATCTTGAATCTGACTTAAAATCGTTGGTTTGAAATTTAATTTTCTACAACTTTTGTATTTAACTTTTTTTGCTATCTTTTACCGTTTTCTTACAAAACGCGCTCAAAGTGGAAAAAATCTTTCCCGCCCGAAAGGTGCTTCCAAAATTAAAAAATGTTAACTTCTGGCAATTTTTCTGAAAGTTTCTCGTCGAGAGCTTTAATTCAAGTATGAGGTTGAGGGGGCCGATCACGGGAAGTGCCTCATAGTTCATGTCAGTGAATCAGTGAACCCGTCTAGCTTTATATAAGTAGATTTGAAAAGCTATTTTTGTAGATTTAAAATTGTATTTTTCAAAGTAAATATATCGCAACGATTTTTGAAGGGTCTATGTCAAAGAGATATATTTTGTATTACCAACACTTGTATTGTATTTAGTAGTTTAAGTAGTATTGATTGGTCTTGTATGTAGTCATTTATCCTAAATTTGAAATTTAATTAAATTATAAAAATGAAATTTTATGTTTAATCATACGGTGAAAACTTTGTTTTAGGCAGAGTGCATAGACGAAATGGGTAATAAATCATTAGATCCTTTATATTTCCATAAACAACAACAAATACAACAAAACAAGCCTTCGGCAGGCACTATCAGTGGTATGCTTGCTGATTTTAGCAGAGCCTTAGGTAAGCTTATTATTGAAATGTCCAGTTTATAACTAAATATGTTCAGAGATACTTCACAAAACTTGTATCAAATGTACTAATTGTAGCAACATATAATATGTTAATGAACTAACTTATCACCCCATCAAGGCCGTAGTCAGGGGGGGTTAGGGGGTCATAACTCTCCCGAAGTCCCAAAATTTAGTCGTAAAAATTAATACTAGGTTTAAACAGTGAAAATTAAATTATATAGTAGACAACACAACAGAGGATCCAGCAACATATTTTACATCATTGTACATTACATGCATACTGATATTTAGATTTACTTGATTAAACTACAAAAAACAATACACATGGATGCAGTAGGTTACAGCCTTACTCTCTTGTGAGTTTAATCTTATCTAAAATAACAAAACTTTGAAAGTTCAAGAAAAATACTTCTAACAAAACACGCAATGTTCTGTGTATTGAAAATTCTCCCAATACGTGGCTTGGTGTGCAATGTACTGTAGTGTTCTCATAGTGTTCAGTGTCAAGCACACTTGTGCGTCCTTAGCAGTGAACGTGTTAAAAGGGTTTAAATTCAAATCCCCAGTCATGACCCGACTCCCCCCGAAAAGTTTTCCTGGCTACGCCTTGTAGAAGTGCAAAACAAAACTTTTCAGTGATTTCCTACTTCTAGCATTAAAGCAACCCTTCTTAGGAACTACATGTTTAATTTCATTAATTGACTAGATGTTTTCTTCCGATTTTAGAGACTGCCTTTGCAGCATATTATTCAAAACAAATCTATAAAATAAATGTGCAAGAGTTGGGTACGTAATAGAGACAAAATATGAATCTTGACAGTACTCCTGGAGATGATAAAATTGTCCACCAAACCCTATAACTTTCGTTTGTTGGCTGCAGTAAGTACAGTAGAGACTTCTTTAACCAAAGCAATCAGATTGGCAGCCAACTCGGACATTAAAAACTGTTTAAATAACTCTTAGCTTCTTTATTAGGAAAAATATAGATGTAATATACACAGCTACTGGCTTTTGTGTTATTGTTAAGTAAATGTTGTTACAATAGTCAAGATGAGGAAAAAAATAATGTTTAACACCAACAAAACGGTAAATATATGTTAATGAGTAAACCATATAGTATAACAATTTAGAAATTAATAATTATAACATTACCTTGCATTTGCGATCCAGGCGTCCTGTATATTGACAACCGCGGTTTCGACCTCACTGGGTCATTTACGAGTCTTCTTAATACATACTAAATTACACATATATTTACACGCACATACACTTCGCATTGAATTTGAATCGTGCACCATGATTATAAATGGCTTGCCAATTGATTTACAAATCAATTTAAAGTTTGGATGCATCCTTCCGCGTCTGCGACCGGGTTGTAGATGTTTGGATAGGGTGGTAGTGGGGGAATATTAGGTTCACAAGTTGCCATAGTCTATATAAACAATCCATCAGAAATATTGAATGAAAAGTTGAAATTCAAATCCAATTCCTTGTATGACCTAATAATAGATCTAGACGAAGGCAACTTGCGAACCTACTATTCCCCCACTACCACCCTATCCAAACATTTACATTCAGTCCCGACCCGGTTGCAGACGCGGAAGGATGCATCCAAACTTTAAATTGATTTGTAAATCAATTGACAAGCCATACAATCATTGTGCACGATTCAAATTCAATGTGAATTGTATGTGCGTGTAAATATATGTGTAACTTAATATGTATTAAGAAGACTCGTAAATGACCCAGTGAGGTCGAAACCGCGGTCATCAATATACAGGACGCCTGGATCGCAAATGCAAGGTAATGTTATAATTACTAATTTAACATTGTGATCAAGAAGTAAGATTTATAATGAATTTAGAAATAATTCATTTATTATACTTTCAAGTCTATTTTTATAATACAAAAATATTCTGTAATTAGGCCTGTAAAAACACTAGCCTCGGTTGACAAAGACCTCTGGGATGATGGAAACTTTGGTAAGTGGAGTCTGTATTGTAGGTGTAAATAAAAATATAAAACAACTTATTTGTACAAGATTATCATTTGGAAAAGGGGAGTAGTTTCATGGTGCCCTAGGCTTTTATCTAATTGTGATCATAGATCTAATTAAATGAAAATAAATATGGAGTATTTTTCCAGCTCAAAATAACAAGTACGAAATTTCACTACAAAGTTCTGTTATACACTGTTTTCTTGTACAGAATAGAATAGTCTTTATTTCGGGAGATATTAGGACCAACAGGTACTCTCTTACAACTAACCCATGACTGATTGGGAGATGTTATATTTATTGAGAATGTAAATATTTTTCAAAGTAGGTTTGTATTCAGGGCCATTATATGGACACTTTTATTATTTTTAAATTATAAATTCAAAACTACACACGTATATATTAATGTTTTACCATCTGTGCGTTACCATCAAGTTGACACAATTTAATTATCAGGAGGATTGTAACTTTGACAAGATTATAAATTGTGAATGTTATTTTTTTAAATCTTCAGCTCAGAATGTTTGTTTGGCATACTTCTGTGATAATTCTACTTGAAAGTTATATCAGATATTGGGAAGTTCTGCTGTAGTTATACTGGCCCCGACTCTTAAAGATCAAAAATTGCAAATCCAGAAAACATTTAAGCCAGAAAATGTTATGGAACAGCTAAAAACTTTATATTTAAAATGCAACATTTCATAGTTTTTGATTGGTATTGTTTATGTTTAGATTTTCCAATCCGCATAAACGTCATAAATCTTTAAATAAAATCAGTCCAGGTTTAGAAATCATGAATTGCAAATTCCATTTTTATTTCAGTACTCTTAAGTAGCATTGTTAAGAAAATACATTAACAAATTATTTTGTTTCAAAACCATTGAAATTGTTTGGGTAATTTATGTTTGTACATATCTTTAAGTACACCAACATCTAACAACTACAACTGATGGGTAATGTACAGTGACTGAGTTTCGAATACAAATTATTATGGTGCTACAGATTTTATGATATTCCATTAAAAAGATTAATTGCATTTGAATAGAAACTTACAAAATTTTCCAACTTTTAAATTTTGTTTCTTTTAATTTTTTTAGGTTTAGGTGGTAATTCTCCATCCCGTCCGTCACCTACAGAAGAAAAAAATGAATTGGATTTCAACCAACAGGCAATACACGGTCCTCAGGACTATTTACAAAACAAAGATCAGCAACAACAATCTCAGTTACAAATGAAACATTTACAACAACAACATCAGTTGCAGCAACAACAAAAGCTTAGGACTACCGATCAAAGTTATATGAAACCGAATAGCCAACAAGCAATATTATCACAGCAACAAAACAATCAAGCAATAGAACAGATGAACCATATGTATACACAAAAAGTGCAATTCGATAATAATCAGTTACAACAGCAACAACAACCTCAACAATACCTTAGGATGAAACAACACCTACCTTTACAGCAGAAACAGGACCAAAACGCTCAAGAAATGCAACAGCAACAGTTACAACAACAGCAACAAATACAGCAACTTCAACACCAACAACTACAACAACAACAACTACAACAGAAACAACAGCAGCAGCAACAACAAAGTTTACAACAGAAACAACATCAGCTTCAGCAGCAGCAACAACAGCAACAACATCTCCAAATGTTAGTTCAGCAACAACAGCAGCTGTTGGCCCAACAACAAAGGCAAAGGGAAGAATCGAATATACAACAGAACCAATATAGCTTACAGAAACTGCCGGAATATCATCCGACGTTTGCGCAAAATTTAACTCCTCAACAGCAGCAAATGTATCAAACACATATGCAGTTACAACATCATGCACAACACTTGAAGAAGATAAGACGATCACTTCCCAGTTCCCAAGGATTAGATCAATCTTCACAGGCACAAATGAAAAAGCAAGGCCAGGTATATAAATATAATATATATTAAATTATGCTAACAATATTTCCTAAAAAAAAACAATTTTTATTTACACTAACATAAGTTAGAAACTTAGCAGCTCTTTTGTAGATTATAAAGAATTTTCATTACAAATCAGAATAACTTTATTGCTAATTAACTGAGTAATATTACATTTTATGTGGTAGAATAGATTAATTACAGAGGTTGAAGAGCACTGTGGCGACAAATTCACAACGATTGAATGAAACCCCGAACCACAAATAGAAGGAACAAAAAACAATAAAAGAACAATTTAATGAAAAGTTATGTTTATTGTACTACCCTGGGAATTGTTTTTTGTTCCTTCTACTTGTGGTTCGGGGTTGCATTGAATCACTGTGGTAGAATAGAGCTTATAATTGTTTATAAAGTATACTTATAATAGGTTAATAAAATTTTAAATACTTTATAATAGCTTACAAAGTATTTTTCAAATTTAACATTGTAGTCAACGGATTGGTAAATTTATAAATATTATTGTAATAGCTGTTCTTTTACTCCAAACCTTCAGCCATGTATACAATTTTGAAAAGGCTGGGATAAACAATCTTCTTTTTTTTTAACAACAAATTTACAATACAGCTTACATGAAGTGATTATCAAGATATGATTTATCACTTTTTGTTCAAAATTAATTTTGTTTACTATTTTTATCCGTACAGTACCGTATGTAAAATGTATCGAATAACACTTAACACTATTAAACATGTATATTATGTTGTATTAAAAAAGCGTTCTTCAAACTTTTTAGTCCAAGGGCCACACTGACTCTTCCACTAAGCCCCAAGGGTTGACTACCTCGTCGTACCGACATACTGTACTATTGTATTAAGCACAAATTTTAATTTTGTGATTAGACGGCGAGAGAGGTATCTATTGTGCAGGCCCTTCGACAAAAAATTGTTCCGTTTCAATCCCAATTGAACAAAAAATGTTTCACTCATACATGCCAAACATTAAGTCAGCAAACTGAGACTCCGTTTTTGGTAAATTTCGCAATTAAAGCTTTGGGTGTTTTAAAAATAAATTGAGTGTATTTTTTTTCAGATTTTGATGCAACATTTTTTTAAATCCGTTTGAAGCTTATGTGGAAACTCTTGCCCCAGAACTTCAAATGGAAATGATTGATTTTAAGTGTAGCAATATTTTTAAACAAGGAGATTTGATGCCATCGTCGATGGCATTTTGTAAGAGTCTTCCACGCACAAAGTTTGATCAGTTGCATAAATTTGCTCTTGATGTTTTTCCTCTTTCGGCACTACTTATTTGTGAGAAAAAAACATTCTCCAAAATGAAATATACAAAAAATATTTACAGATCCAAATTTACTGATGAGTATTTGAAGTCGCTGCTGATAATTTCCGCTAATAAACTTGACCCACAAAAATTGTCAGTGGAAAGTTTCAGTTAAATAAAGCTCATGAATCATAATTGTAATTTTTAATTTTACTACTCGAATTACCTATGTATACCACTTATTTAAGATTTTAGAATGGATCTCATATCATTAATAATTACTAATAATTAATAATTAATGTTCAATTGCATTATGTAAGTCAGTTATTGTATTTTTTAATTGGTAGTTAAATAAAAACATCTGAATATTTTCTATGAATTACTTAGATTGTGAATTTTACAATGTAATCAAAATAACCCTTTGACAGCCATGCCGTTTCTACTAGGACGCTCCGATTACCGCCAAAGTCGACTAAGCGAGACATTACGTTGAGCGCCAAGCCATTGTCGTGTGGGATTGTCTAATACCGCACGCCTATTTTCAGTATTTTGACGGATGTTTATATAAATCATTGTAGCTTAGCTAATATCAAAGATAGAATAATGCTTTTGGTATCGTTTTGTTTGGAATTAAAAGTACTACAACTAAATTTAGAAAAAATGGTATTAATTCCACTTTTACATGTGTACTATAACTGAAAAAGTAAAGAAAGACAAATATTTGTATACAATTTTTAAGTTTAGAGCCTAATAACTATGTAAAAAAATATTTTTCTTCTAACCTTATATATTATGTTATTCGCTATTTTATTGAGAATAACTCCCAAAAATTTAAAAAAAAATATTTCAACATTGAAATATGTATTTGCGTGTTTTTTACTCAAAGCCCCGTTTTTTTTTTTTTTTTTGGAGTTAGAGCCCTTCTTAGAGGATCACTCATTGCAATTGTTGTAAGAAACAAGATTCACAGCTCTGAACTCACTAAACACTCACACAAAATGTGTCTCACTTTAATGTAATAACATGAATAATAAGACAAAAACATTCAACAATCATAGAACGACTCAGTAAAAGTAGCGGGAAAGTATACAGCCTATTTTCGGGATTTTATACGGTATATAAATATTTTATAAATAAATATGGATCCACAATCACAATACACACCCGGTTCATTTTCCCCCGTTGGTAACTGACATTTAGTACCAAGATTGAATTTTTTTCCTTACACAATAAAAAATGTACCGTATTTATTTATACTGTATTCATACATGCATTTATTTTGCACAGCTATACAAACTTTTAAAATAGACGTAAACTAAAAAATATTGTTACAATATGAAAGGCCAATTTTATAATCTTTATAAGTTTAGAAAACATACAGGTTTAGGTAATAAAAGTGACTAAATAAACAAAATACTAAAAGCCGATTATAACGGCTGTGGCGTTGTTCAGACAAACTGCCGTAGCCGATCAAGTCGGCCTATGGCGGTATTCAGACAACTTTTGAGAGCCGTTGTAATCAGCTGTGGCGGTATTCAGACAGTCAGTAAAAGCCGATTAGATCGGCCCTTGGCTGTCAAAGGGTTAAACTATGGCGGTCCGGTTACCGGTCATATCAATTGGTGGTGTTCACGGACAGGTGATGGCCCACGGGCTGTAGTTTGGAGCTCCCTGTGTGTAATTAATATGTGGACATTAATATTTTGTGTAATGTCTAACGCACAGTCGCTCATTATTAAATATTTTCATTTTCAGAACAAGGATATTAATGTTAACATTTTGTGTGGGAACCAACCTGTGGGATCGAATCTAACGCTGCAGCAGATGAATGCTTCACAATATCTCGGACAACAAGGAATGCCAGTTCAAATGTTAGGCAATCAGTTTATGGGTAGCAATATTATTGGAGACACGAGTAAAGTAAATAACCAGAATAGGTTAAGTAGGATGAACAACCAGCCCATAATGTGCAGTGGTATTGTTTCTTCTAATATAGCACATTCACAAATACTAGGTGGTAAGCAATACTCATAATACTTATAATCTCTTATTGATGGTTCATCTTTTTATTATGAATGTATAATTTTAATACTTAAAATAAGTAAAATCCTCTTGTTTAACCCTGTAAATGGCAGACTGCACTTTGGGACGCTCTCTCGGGCGTAGAACGCAACAAGCTCGAACAATAGCGAGAATTTGCATAAATTTGCATATTCCGTTATTTAATACACTTAACATTATCCAATCGTAATAAAACCGGCACCGTTGGAAAGCTATCAAGTAAACTTTAATTTTTGTATTTAAAACTTTTTCGTAAAATGTATATTTACATACGTAATCACCGTTTTAAAATATGCATATTGTGTAAAAGCTATTTCCGGGGGCGAATCTGCATACAATTGTACTGTTATTTCCCACTTCTTCAACGTTGAAATCCCCCTACTGAAGTATTTATATCGAGATTACAAAGCTACCATTGGATTCGTCAAGATTTTATCTTTCTAATGGTGCCTTCCGATTGGATGTCACTATTTTACCCGATTTATTCCAAGAACTTCTGTAAACTCTTGCGATTGGACAGTTTTTCAACCAATGAAACAGCCCATTTGTCAAGCGATAATACGCCTACCATATCAAATGTTTTGAGAGATTGTTTTTCACCATTTTGTAGAGGAAGGACTGACCTTTCTAACGGTGGGAAAAGATCTTGAAATACCTGTTTTTCGTTTGTCTAGACGACAATGAAAGTACATAATTAGAACAGTCTAGTGAGAATGTCTAGCGCATGGGTTCCCACGGTATTCAAGTGACCCTTCCTGCCCGCATTATATGTTCGGGGAAGTTTTATTAGATTGATGTCATTTTGTTATTAAGATAACTCAAACTCTTTTGTGAACTAAGGAAAGACAAGTATACCGTTCTTTTGTTTGATTTATCCTCTACACTTTGTTATAATAATATTTCTTTTTTGGGCAAAGAATATATTAGTAAATTAAGTGTGAATCTAGGCCTAGTTTTGTTAGCAGTCGTGTATTTGGAACATAAAAACAGTTTTTTTCAAAATAAGAAATTTGAAATTGATAAATGTTTTTATACAGTTTTATTTAGAACTAAATTACAAAACTTTTTTATGCTTACGAAAAAATACAAAAAAATGTTTACTACTTGTTATGTAGGCCTAAAGTTGAACTTTTTCCTTTCGTTACTGAACATTTTTTGTTTCTTGAGCTAATAACTTTTACAATTTCAAAAGAAACAAATTTTTAGTGGCATATTTGAATTCTTTGGAGTTTCTTCTACAAAAAAGCTATGGAACACTTTTGGATTGGGGTTCATTTACTATTGTTGGCGATTTTTTTTAAATATGCTTACAAAACGCTATAAACGGGCTTTTCAATTTGAGCTTTAACCATGCCAGTTCTAGGGTTAACCATGTGCAACTCCTCATAAGATTACTAGATACATTTTTCAGAATAGGACCTTTTTGATGATCTAATGAATCTACCTAAAAGAAATATTCAAGTGCATGTTTTTTGATAAACTCGTATATCATGTGATCTTATGTCGTGTGTATCATATTGATCATGTGTTACTTGTATTTAATAACTGTTTTAGGAATTAAGGCTACATTGACAAAATTACCGGAATTAAAAAAGTATCCAGTTTATAATTTAATACATGACGTAAATTGTAGAAACTACACAACACACTATAATTTTACTATAAGGCAAAAATAAAGGAAGAGACCACATGCTAATCGAGTTAAGTGAAAATAACAGGCCTAATATGTTAATAAAATATTGTAATTAGTTTTTTGGCGTCATTATTTATTTGTCAAATAACCACACAAAATCATAACTTGAATAACAACTTTTGTTTTTTCCTGGCTTTTAAGGTCTACCTGGCAGGGAAGAATTTATGAAACTGTTGGTTGCACTGATTAATAAAAATAATTATTTTAATCAAAGGATTTTTTTTTAAATCCCCCTGAGAAAAGGAAAAGTTTATTTACATGGGCATCAGCAAAAGTACTAAAAATGGTGTGCTGGACTTCAACAGAATTCAATTAATTACAACTGATGTTCTGTAAGGAAGTTAACTGTATGATTCACATTGTAAATATGGTAACAATATTGTATAGTCACATGCCATCGCAGGCTTTTTTACGAACATTATTATTGTATATTGTTTTGCTATATCTTCAATGGGTTGGTGTGTGTGTAAGCAATAAAAAGTATCCAAACTGCATTGGTTTTTACAACTTTTCAATCACTGTTCACCTCTATTAAAAACAGTAAAAATGATACACAGTCCGCATCACTCGGATAACTATGTTTACCACATTAACGTAAATAATGTATATACAAAATAACAGACCAGACATCAAATTGCTTGCACAAGAAATATGTTTATCAATTTTCAATTATATTCTCACAAATAAAAACATTTTGAATTTAAGTCTTTTTATATGGAAATACAAATTTATGAATGCTATAACTAAACTAGAAAATAACCCAAACAAATTTAAATTTGCTTTAAATTCCCACCTTTTAGAGAATGTTTTTTACTCTGTAAACAAATTTGTAACTGATAGTTGTTTCGTGATATATTTCATAAACAACTTTTTTATTAAATTTGATTAAAAAATGTGACAATTTACTAGTAGTTAAAAATGAGCAATGCTTTTGGAAAAAATTAAATGAAAAGCTGGAGTAATTGTTATGTAAAACTGGTATGACTATACTTATATAACAATTCTTTATATAACAAAATTATACATGGACAAAATGGTAAAGAGGCATCTACAGTATACAATTTGGACTATATTTAAAAAAAATACAAATAAATATTTTAAGAGTGCTAGAAAACAAAATACATATTCATTATTTTAAACTCTACACTCTACCGTGAGCCGTACTTATTGGAAGCAAAGTGAATGACGGCAAGCTGATACCCCACTCTCCAAGACTTTTTGCATTTAAAAAAGAAACTTTTGTAAGTAGTTATTAAGGAAATTTACCTGATTAAATTATTAATGACATAATGAAGATGGTAACACTTATGATATGTTAGAAATTAACATTAATGTTATCATTAGGAACACCGATTGGCACACCTCAAAGCACACCGGTTGGAACTCCAAGAGGTGCTCGGGACACGGGAGGGGATTCATCAGATACATTAAGTGAAACAGATTCTCAAAAGTCACTTCGCATGAGAAGAAAACTTCCTTCGATTCCAGCAGATCAAGAAGCAGCACCGTTACCAACTAGCAAGAAAAGAGACCGTAACAAATCTGCAAAAAGTGCTCAAGACAGGTTCAGGTGTGACTGTAGGCATAACTTAATTTAAATCAGTTTTTACATAATTTAAGCATTATTTTAAACTGACAATAGCGGCTAAACAGCGGAATTATCCGCGGTGAAACGCTCTCACTATTGTCCATTGCATATAGTGAATTGCAAATAATATCGAAACGGAAACAAAGTTTTTAACAATGATGATGATGAAAATATACAAAATATATAATGATGATGTGTTACAAAAATATAGCAAACATTTATGAAACTTTATGATGTTGAGAGATGTTTCTTAATAAAAAACTGTATACAGTAGAGTCCCGCTATTCCGAACTAATTGGGACCGAACACTGTTCAGTTTAGTGGGAATTTGGAATAGGCGGATTTCATGAAGAATAGCAACGTATTGACTTGTTAAAGTATACGTTCTTGATGCGGCATACGGCTCTTAACCTCGCCTTAGTGTAGGTTTACACCATCCGTTTTTTTTCCTTCCGTTGCATTACGATTCCGTTTTCTTCTGAAAACGGAAGGGAAGGGATAGGTTGTTCGAACTGTCCGTTTTTTCACCCCGCAGTCCGTCCGTTAGTCCCACCCAGTCTTAACCTTTTGCACTCTATTTATTTGGCACTTGGCTGCTCCACCAGCTCCAATTAAAATATTACTGTTTGCAGAATTATTTTTGTAAATTCGCAAAAAAATTTCTAGAAATAGTAAACATAAGTTATTATATATCATTTTGTTCGGAATAAAACAGAGAATAAGGAAAAAATGGTTGAAAGATTAAATAAAAAATGTTTCATTGAGTAGGTTTATTTTGAATATAATCGGTCAAAAAAATCAATCGGTTATTTTGTTTTGTATTGAAATTAAAAATAAGAATAATAGAGTTTAGAGCCTTTAAAATACTTTATTACACTAAATGTGACCATAATAAATAATTTTTAAAATATTCTTGAGGTTTAACAACATTTTTTTATTGAGTAGGCCTATTTTGAATATATTAGGTAAAACAAATAAAAAAAATATGTTTTTTTTTATGAATTTAAAAGTAGTAATAAAAATGATTAGAGCTTTAAAAATAGTTTTTACGGTAAATATGTCTGTTTAAGTATGTCAATTGTATTTATATTTATTCAAAAATTTATTTTAACAATAAAATTTTTGCGAAGTAATGGTACATAACCACGTTAACGTATAGTTTAAACAGTTGCCATTTCTCAACACAAAATAAAACAAAAACAAGATCTTTACATTATTTACATTAATAAAATTTACACAAAACTGCAAAATAATAACGTACAGTAAAAATAAATACCACTTGAAAAAGCGTAAACAAAAGTTACAAGGCGCAAGATAAAAGACGATGCTATTTTTGTATTTCTTGATCATGACTGGCAAACAGCTGCTCAACTTCAGAGAGATATAAAATATATTCCACAGCCAATATAATCTGTCACTGGTTTCTAAACTGTTTTAACAACATTGAAGTCTCATTAGACCGAAAACCACAGATTCTACACTTGTTTAGAACATAGAAATCATATTGAAACGTGTGTCGGATTGAGTCCGACAGTGGAGCGCAACGGCAAATTAGCGATGTCGGACTGAGTTCGCCTATGGAGCGCAAAAGGTTAAAAAAAGATCGAGAAAAAAATAGAATTCCTTCGAGATAATGAAAACGGAGGAGAAAAACGGATGAACGCAACCAGCAGGTGGTAACAACACTACCGGTTCCTAGCTGTTGCATCTAATCCTTATTTATTTCCGACGGATCCGGTATCCGTTTCACCGGACGCTTGTTGCAGTAGCTTCCTTCAAGCAAAACGGATGAAAAACATGAAGGAAACAAAACCGGACAATTCCAACAGACCCATTGGAATTTAATGTATTGTCAAATATCCGTTATACAAAACGCAACGGAAGAGAAAGACCATATGTTTTAAACCTACACTTACGCTACGTCGAACAACACGCTTCATCAACACCAAATGATGTTACGTTGATGCGGCGATGGCGGACCATTGCATCCTCAAGTCGAAACAGTGCTCTTTGTCAGGAAAAAATTACTGACTTTACTTCTTAAGTGTGTGTAAATTAGTTATTTTTTGTGTTTAGCAGTGATTAGAAATGATTATACAGAATTGTATAATTGGAGCCGGCATGAAGTGTAAGTAACCAGCTTTCATTCCAATTTGGTTTCAGGCGTTTTCATCAAGCTTAGGATCTAAGTATATTTCAATTTAACTTCTTTGTATATATATTTTTATTTTTATTATTTTTAAAGGCCAAAAACCTGGGTGGTTATCATTGCCTCTTCTTTGTATAACAATAAATGTACGTTTTTTCACGATCGTCTTTTTGATTTTTCCTGTTTTTAAGTTTTAAAAATCGGCATTTTTCGAGAAGGCGGAGTTTCGGAATAGCGGGGTTCGGAATAAAGGGACTCTACTGTATACTTTTTAATTTTAAGAAATGTGTGCATTTTTTGTTGATTTGATAAATGTATAATTTAGCGTTGAAAACCAAAAACATTAGGTTTATTACTATAATGTAATTGTGTAATATTCACTAAATTTCAAAGGATGAAAGAATTGTTCAGTAAAAAAATTACTAAAAGTATTTTTTTTTTTGTAGTACCTCAAATGTTTTATATTATAATAAATATAAATTTAAATGATTGCACATTTGATCCCAGAAATGTGATTCTAAATGGTTCCAATTTAAAATAGATATTCTTACAGTGTGTAAATTGTAAGTATGATAACTATCAATATCTTATATTAATTCAGGAAATAAAGAATAACTCTGAAAATAGGAACTTCAAATAGTTATACTTTTAAAAAATTGTTGTATACATTTTTGGGTGTGTACACGAGGAATACCCAAAAATACAGAATTATTTTTTTAAAAACTATATATTGAAATTTGTTTACAAAACAACCTCATCACCTTCAAAGTACTCTATATTACAATTAATACATTTGTCCCATCGGTGCTTCCACTCTTCAAAATATTTTTTGTACTCATCCTCATTGATAGTTGACAGCTCCTACCTCGTTTTTTTTTTTTTTCACTTCATCAAAGTTCTCAAATCTGAGTCCTTTCATATCATTTTCCATGCATGGATATAAGAAAAAATCACACGCAGCCAGGTCAGGTGAGTAAGGTGCGTGGGGAAGCGGAACCATGTCGTTTTTTGCCAAAAAACTGGCAAACATAGATGACTGTGTGTGCAGGTCCATTGTCATGGTGGAAAAGCCAGTCCCCTTTGACCAGTAATGACCTTCGACAGGAAAATCTGGATCAGTTTCAAACTGTTCTTTCAAAGCATGACATGTTTCATCTCGACGTTCTTTTTGATTGTCAGTCAGAACCTGAGACACAAACATGGCAGCGACCGTTTTCATTTCCAAACCTTCAGTTACAATTCGCTTAACCGAACTCCAAGGTACCCCACCAGTCTCTGACAATTGATCAATGATCTGTCGACAGTCTGCGAGCACAAGTTCTCGAATTTTCTCAACATTTTCAACTGTTCGGGCAGTTGATGGACGTACAGAACGAGGTTTGTCCTCAATCGACATGTCACCAGTTTTAAACCAAGCAAACCACTCGTACACTTGAGTTTTTCCCACAGCATCATCTTTGGAAGCTGCTTTCAACATTAAAATAGTGAGCGGGGTTTTTACTGAGCAGGAAGCAAAATTTCTGAGCCGCACGTTGTTCACTTAAAGTCGCCATCATAAAATATTGGTAAGAGAACAAAACAGCGCCAGCGAAAACTATCACTACAGTCGAACAAAACAAGCTAGGTCGACAACACCGGTGTCACTGAATTGGCGAGGAGCTGCACTAGCGGCAAAAATGTGTACTACACAAGCGCCGCCCACGACAGCGCAATTTCGGTTACTTTTGGGTACCCCTCGTACAGTACCCCCTATATAATGAAATTCTAAGAATAATAAAAAGAACATAAATTCTTAAAAAATAAAATATATTTGTCAAAAAATGAGATTCAATTACAGTCATCTTTCTTGAGTGACACTTGAGCTACAATTAACACATTTTATTAACAAGTCCACATCACTGAGAATGACAACTTTGTCACTGAAACGTTCTTGAAAAATAAACATCATTTTTGTTTGTGTTTTTATATTATGCTCCAAAATATATTACTTATGAGTCAAGCTCACTTATTATTAACGGAGGTATGTTGCAGTTGAACAATGCACAGGTTCAAGCCTAGTTGTTGGTGTTTAGTTTCTGTGCGCTAAGATACTTTCCTACCTTAATTAGCTTAGCAAGGATAAAGTAATGTCATTATTAGCAGAGGTATGTTTGCAGTTGAACAATGCACAGGTTCAATCCTAGTTGTTGGTGTTTAGTTTCTGTGCGCTAAGATACTTTCCTTTCTTAATTAGCTTACCAAGAAAAGTATTTGCAGATATTATTTTATATTTCAGGTCGTACTCTCCATTTCGCCAATTCTCATCTGACGGTGGCTATCTAGTTGGAATATCTAATCTCTTGCTGCAAAGACCAAGTGTTAGTGAGACCAATTTACGAAAGATCGCACTTGGAGTTGATGCCGTACCTCGCCCTGGCTCTGCGTTAGGATTATTACAGGGTAATATTTGCTTTCTTAAATATAGTTGCACTAAGAATTTTGTATTATGTACTCAAATTTGTTTGTTACTTTATCATATTCAGTACCAAAAAATGTTATATTTTACGTGTTACTAAACAATTCAATGTTTTATCAAACATCTTTAATTATCCATTTGATGTTTTATATACCGGTAGTTCAACTTATTTTTAGTTTCGAAAAATTTGCATAAAGCTGAAAATTTGAATAGACCTTTAAATCATCATTTCAAATGAAATATCAAATTCTCAATCAATCCCACTTTTGCTAAAATTGTACTTAAGGTTAAGACAAACCGGATTTATAAATGTTTCTTAAAGGAAAACCTGTTGTTTTGACCTTTGACCTTAAATAAAATTGTTAGCAATAGTTTGATAGATGGAGACTTTCAACGTTCATTGGAAATGATGACTTGAAAGTTTGTAAAAAATTTGAGCAGTACCCTAAAATTAAGCTATTAAAATATTAAGATTAATTCCTATTTTGACTGGTCTATTATTGACTTATTATTTCTTGACATAGAATTTTAAAATTGTTTAGTTCTAAATATACTTTCTGTTTCAGGTTCTAGTGTTGTTAGTAGCTCAGGTGCTCATATACCCTCTGATTATTTGAACAGAGATTATGACCGAGGAAATCCTCCACTTACAGACCTTGTTTCGTGTTTACCACCAGACTTGAGGCATCTTCTAAGCTCTTACAAAAATCAAGATTCCACAAGCTATGGAAAACAGGTATACCGTATACCAGAGAACTTATCCTGATATATCTGGCTTTGCAATATCCGACTCTCTGATACATCAGTACTTTTGACCATGAAACTAAAAGACCATTATCAAATTGCGAGTTATAAAACAAAGGAAGATCACAGGGGGCGCTTGCTTACTTTCTATTTAATAAAATTATCCATATTAAACTAAATACATTTTCGATGGGAAATTTTTTGTCCTATCAAAAGAGATGTAATCAAATAAGGAAGAGGTGATTCAATAGCCTACACTTATATGGGTATGTACGTGAGCGTAAAATTATGTGAACAAATTTCATAGACTACCGTACGTATAAAGTTGCATGTCACAAAAATAAAGTAGAAGGAATACGTACATTTGATTTAATGGTGGTCAAAATAACTAACTTCCATACTGAGAAAATATTTCCAACAAATGCTTAGCTTTCATAATTTCTGCACATACAATTCTCAGTCCACAATTTTCAAAATTGTTAGAATATTTTATGCATAGGCCTACTCAGTATTTATTATATCTAATTAAAGATTGCTCTTATTGGCTTTGAAATTTAGGGAGAAATAGGTAGAATTGTAGGATTAAAATACTTAACAATATTGTGTCATATTGTTTCAGGTGCCATTAGTAAGAAGTTTTAAAGACCATTTTCAAGATGAAATTAAGTTAACAGCGTCTGACAGAAGGTTACTTAGTCATGTTTCAAGTTTGGACCGTGAAGATAGACTGCTTGATCGCACTAAAGAAGCATTAAGAAATCCCAAAAATAGGTTTGTATTTTATTTATAACTTATACAATAAGTACACAAATTATGTATTTATTGTGCTTGGAACCAAACAAACTAAATAATGCATGTACCAACCCTGTTTATCGTTTATATATATATATATACATATAATTACATACACATATATATATAATTGTGTGCATTTCCTGTAAACACATCACTAAAAAAAACCGACAGAATACATGATTTTGGAAATATTCTATTATAATTTTTAGCAAATTGTTTCAATTTATTTGACTGCATCCACGATGTAAAAGATATTAGGATTCTTAATACATATAGTGTTGCTTACCTTTATCTGTCTATAACAATCCTTATTATTTTATATGTTACTTATTAATGCAGTTAACAGATTGTGAAACAGACGAATTTATTTAAAAACAGTAACTCATGAGGTCCACTTAATAACTGTTTTTATGTTAATGCCTGAAGATGGCTTTTGAAAGGGCCATAGCTACACATCAAATAATGAGGGTGGTTTTAGACATGTTTAAAGAAAGAAAAATAAGTAATTCACTTTCTTACTAAAAACTCTTGCCCTGAAATTCATCGGGATAATGTAGGTACAGTATTTACTGCTGTTTAGGACTATAACTTATATTTTTTATCCAAACCAATTTTAAATTACTTTTCTACTTTATATAACAGAGAAAATCAATCAAAAAATGTTGTTTGTTAGGGGTAGGTTTTTACACAACCAATATTCGCGGGTTCAGACACTAAGTTAGTTAAATCATTAAGGAACAGATCAATAATAATACATTGTGGTTCAGTGGTAATACTTATTTTAACATTGATTTTTACGCCCTTGCCATTACACAGATACATATGATTTGATACATTAGCCTAAACTTATGCTACGTACATTTCTTTTACTAGATATTACGTTCTTAGGACAGACTGGATCAAGAACTCGGTAAACAAAGCTACTGAATTTACTTCCGTTAAACTTTTGACTCAAAACTCAATGTGATATCGATAGACTAAGTATTCTGTTTACTCACTCAAATCTCGTTTTACTGCAGAACCGGTTTCGTCCTTCAATGTTCAACTACCGGTAGACCTTGTAGTGTTGACCTGTCTCGTGCTGTCCAGCTGCTGACAGTTGGCTTCACAATACTTGTCCAAATCTCGGCCCAACGTCCATAGCTAACTGGCCTAGCTTCTGTCCCCACACTTTAACAGACTGGCCTCGAATCTAGATTAGGGTTATGCTTATATAACCCATCTAACTACCGTGTTAACAAACTACACTGTTCTTACGTGCTACACAAAAACACTTCCGCCTAGCCCATCCTTCCTTGTTTACTTCCATATCTGTCTTACGCAAAGTAATATCTTTACACTAAACATACTAACTCTAATAATGAATATAACTAATATATTATATCTTTTATTTACACACCCCATCTATTCGTAACATGTTGGACACTCAGGAACGCATAGTAACATATTTAAACTAAAACCTTTAAACTGATTACACTCCTATTTTGTTTCATTGTGGAAAGGTCCCGAATCACTGATATATAATAAATTAATAATAAAATATTACCTTTTATGTCCGTCAAGTGATCCACTTATGTGAAAAAACACACTACTGCGGTTTCAGACGATATCACTCATCCATCATCAGGTGAAATTATCACTCCTAAGAGGTCGTCATTAACATTAAAAAATTGTCAGACATATAACAGCACAAATACAAAAACACACAAACAACGTACACATTTAACACAAATTGGAACACCCGTCCCATGTGGTCATCACAGATGCGGAGTCAGAACTCTTTGTGTCAGTGTTATTTATTTAAATCTGGTGCACTCTCGTGAATAGTTTCTCACGAGAACTAATGCAAGGTCCTTCTGACAGCATGTGGACAAGGATGCTAACTAAACAACCTTGTACAATGAAGTTTTATTTATAAAACCAGTAAGTATTACAAACTAGAAACTTTTCACAATGAATAGAAAATTATGTCATACAAAAATTAACCAAATTATATATTTTTTTTACACTCAAAAAAGTTTGTCAGTTTTATACAAAATGTTTAAAATATTAGAATATGTCCATCTTGACTTTAAATTATTAGTCTTCCTCTTCTTCTTCATTTATAACGTTGTTATTTTCTTCTATACACTCTACATACGAGGCTGTCATATGAACAGGCAGATGAACTGAGCTGAGAACAAAATCTGCACTTTGTTTTTGTTTTACAATTTTTCTTTCTGTCACATAGGGTGCAATGGCCAGTGTTTCTTTGATTTTGAACATGTTGATGCTTATTTTTAGACTCAAAACCCATGTCGTGTTGCAGATGCAATTTTACGTCACGAGTTATGGAGTAGATTCATGTGTGATATGCTCTAAAGATGTTGCAGAGTGCATTGGATAGGTTCTTGTTGCTTTCATCCTTCTTGTCTCTGAAGATTATGCAACTATTGATACCAACAATGTTTAATAATATGAAAAACAATGCCAGAGGTTACTCTTCATTTTTTCGACAACATCTACTCCATTTTTTCAAATTATAAAATGTAAGCTTTTTCAGTTTATTAGCGTAACCAGATTCGGCATCTATTCTGTCGTGCATAGAAAAAATTAAAATATAATTCATATTCTTCTTGGGAACGTAGGATAAAAGAGTTTGGACCTCAGCAAAGGGGCTTGGATTTTTAGGTCCGAGACTTTTTGTATAAAAACTGGTGGAATTGGTGGTTTATTTTTTCATCGTTTTCACGACTGTGAGTTTGTGATTCTGAAAGAGGGACTCGGACAAAGGTGTACCTATTGTCAGTGGTAATGATGTGACCCGATTGTGACACTGGCTGAATTAACCACAGTTTTACTGCTATTATCAACCCTATAAGTCCCTTTTGGTTGCTTTTCAGCAAATTCCTCCATATTATAATACGATGTCAGAAACTGAGGAGGTTTTTTCTTTCTATGTTTATTTTCACCTTTTTTGTGCCAATCTTATCTTTACTTTAATCTAATGGGCTGTTGTAGTCTTGAATGCGGTTAAAAGCAACAAAATCCTCAAACAGTTTTCTGAAATGTGTTATTTTATCTATCTTTACCTTATCAGCTCTACTATTTATATTGTCAAATCGAAAAACTTACTAAATAAATTCAAAATTGTTTCTTGACAAAGTTAATAAAAACACTTCAACACCAGTAGTATCATTTGCTCAAGATACTTGAGTTTTAAATGTTGAGCTTTCATTATTCCTGCTAAATAGAGAAGGCCAATTACAGCTTTTATTTCAGTAAGATTTGTGTTTGAGGCACCACAAAGTCCACCAAAGTGAACCAGTGCTTTCTATATTCATAAATTTTAAATTTAATCCCAACTTGCTTTGACGTCTGAATGTATCACGCTTTGCCTATTACCCCAGCTAAATGATAGGTCAACACGATATTGTGCTGTCTTGTTCGGTTTTGTTATTATGTAATAAGACCTAGCCATTTGTATGCGCCATCTCTACCAATAACAGCGAATGGCTCTTTAGTCACAGTTACAGGATGATGGCACTTGAGCAAACCTCTACTAAAGACATCAGTACCCAGTACATCTCTGTTTAACACATTCACTGCTAAGGACGCACATTTGAGCTTGACATTGAACACTACCGACGCACAGTGCATTGCACGCCAACCCCAGTGTTGGGAGTGTTTTCAATACACAGTGCATTGGGTGCTTCACACGCCAACCCCCGTATTGGGAGAATTTTCAATACACAGAGCATTTTTAGGCCTATGTGCTATGGACGCACACGTCCACTTTAAAATATTAGTGATTATTGCGTAAAAAGGTTCAAAAATAGAAAATAAAATAATTTCTACTCATTTAGGCTATGAATATAAAAAATAAAAGGTCAGCTCGTAGCATAGGAAATATGAAGTTTGCGTAGCAGTGAACGTGTTAAGGGTGAGGTAAACATCCACTAGTTCGTTTGAAGAATGAGTCACATTAGGAAGCGCTGTGGGAAAATGTTTGTTTTCTCCACTTACGTCCTTTCCCCACACACCTGGCCCATCGCGCCAGGGCGATTCTAAGTGCCAGGATGCCAGGATTCATGCCGATATGTGTAATGAGACTAAATTTAGATATTTCCACTTTACAGTACCAATACTTACAGCGGACTTCTCCATGACCGCCTTATGCGTGCTAACCTTTAATTGTGTTTCGTTTTATAGAAAATCTTCATCCATTTCCTCTTCATCTACTGGTATACCTGAACTGTCATCAGCAAAAAGTTGATGTTTTGCAGTGTTTCAATCTCACTCTAATGCCTGAATCTCTAACTCTTCTTTTTCAGCACTATAAAGAAGACGTTCAATTCTGTTCTGATCTTTGGGATCCATTGACAAAAAACATACAATACGATACTAAAAATACTATTTTAAAATATATACAAGTTCATAACTGTTACAATATACACAAACAGATATTTACATTTTTACAGTACTATTATAAACATGTTTACTACAATAAAGTATATACTAAGAAAAAATGTAACACAACTTGTGCATAAGAAAAGACTGTAAATTTTTAACAATCCACTTGTCAAAAATGTCTAATGGGTACTGAAATATTTACTACGTGGGTCTGGAAATGATGCTAGATAGACTGGAGAAAGGGAAAGCAAAAAGGGCGATCAATATGTTCAAAGACAAATGAACTTAAAAATAAGTATAAAAGGGTCGAAAAGACCGTATAGCGAGTTCTCAGGAGTTTAAAGCACGCAAAATTAACAATTGTACAATTTCCTTTGAAAACTTAAAATAATTAAATTAATTTGTATATTAAGTAGTACATAAAGCTTTCTTTTGAAAAAAAGTTGACATATCTTATATATTCAGTAGAGTTCCGCTATTCCAAACAGAGTTCAGAAAAATACCGATTTGTTTACATAAAAACAGGAGAAATTAAGACAGTTGTGAAAAAACGTACATTTATTGTAATACAAATAAATTACATAGAGACATACGTAGAGCCTAAGCTTGATGAAAACGCCTGAAACCAAATTGGAATTAAACCTGGTTTTGTTTCCTTCTCGTTTTCCACCCGTTTTGCGGGAAGGAAGCTACGACAACAAGAGTCCTGTGAAAAGGGTACCGGGTCCGTCAGAAAGAAGGAAGGATTTAGATACAACTGCTAGGCAGTAGTAATGTTGTTGCCACCTGCCAGTTGCATCCATCCGTTTTACTTCTCCGTTTTCGTTATCTCGAAGGAATTTTATTAATTTTTTCAATCTTTTTTCAAGACGATGCGGTACTAACGGACAGACTGCGGGATGACAAAACGGACAGTTCGAACAACCTATCCCTTCCCTTCCGTTTTTAGAAGAAAACGGAATCATAACGCAACAGAAGGAAAAAACAGATGGTGTAAACCTACACTAAAGTGATGTCAAGAGCATTTGCCGCGTCTACATGTGAAATGATATCAGTTCAGTTTGAGCGTTTACCTCCTCCTCGCTTTTTCCCGAGCCAAACAACGCTGTATAGAACTGACACTAGGAGATGTACCTGCACTTAATTTACGCCTTAACAAGTCAATACGTTGATATTATGAATGAAATCCGCCTATTTTGAATTCCCACTAAACCGAACAGCGTTCGGTCCCAATTAGTGCGGAATAGCGGGACTCTACTGTATATTGCTTTTAACTGGTTTTAAAAATCTTTATCACCTTAATATTATTGCACCGATAACAGCTTTGTTTAATTTATTTGTTTGTCGCAATTATTCAAATGGATGCAGAATGGAAATGCAACGCAAATTAGTTTATTCAGGCTTAGGCAGATCACGCAAGTTGAGATCGCACAGAAGGCAACTTTCAGACCCCAAAATTCATCTAGACATTCATCCTATTAAAGAAGATGGTAGCATCGAAAATGGATACGAAAAAGTGAGTTTGATATTTTTTTTAAATGTTTAGATGTATAAGCCTAAATTATTTTGTTTATTTGTACCCACCTGGTACACCTATACAACCTTTTTTAACATTCTTACTAATTATATCATTAAATAATCTAATCTAACAAATTTCATGGCAAATTCATATTAAACACTAAACTACAACTTTCATAACGACATATTCACAACAAAAGACAATAACTTAAAGACTAAGTCACATTGTCAGTTGATATCTGCTATAACAAAACAGAATCGTGGAAGTTAAGCAATAAGCACAAAGCCATGATTATAGTATGAAATAAATGATAGTTCTATGGATATTCACTGAAAATATCTGGTATATGAGTAAAGAGTGTCTTAATAAATTGTGAAAGCTACTGTAGGATTTATTGATGAAGTAAAAACAAATATTTATTACAACATAATTACTAACATAAATTATTTTAAATAGATACTTATATTTTATTTCTATTTTTCTATATAATTTAATTTAGTTAAAAAATTAAACACTAATACCATTTTGTTCTCTTGCAAAATCTTAATATTATGTATGTTAGTTGTATGAATAACGCAAATTAAGATGTTAAAACCAAGCAGCAGAAGCAATAGAAAATTAATTTTAATTAGTGAGCCTTAGCATCTTAACCAATCCCTTAGGAATAATGGAAGGAATTAATGAACTACGAATCAATGATGTGTTTATATATGTATAACTAGGTGACCCGTACGGCGTTGCCCGTGGTGGTTGGTATTTTCAGTCTTTTTAACGTAATTGTATTCTTTTTAAGTGTTTAGTCACTGAGTGGTATTTGGCTTTTATATATATAGATCTTAAATAATAAAAGCACTATTTTCATAATAATAAAAGATCTGAAATTATGATTTTAGTAATTTTGATCCCCCAAACCTCTCCTAAAATTTCTAAATTTTTCATACCCTTTCTTAGTGAGCACCTATGGTCCTAGAGGAAGCTTCATACCAAATTTCATTCCAATCCGTTCGGTAGTTTTGAAGAAATTGTGTTTTAATAACTTTGATCCCCCCAAACACCCCTAAAATTTTTTGAAACCCTTTCTTAGCGAGCGCCTATGGCCCGAGAGGAAGCTACATACCAAATTTCATTCCAATCTATTTTGTAATTTTGGAGAAATCGTGATTTAGTAATGTTTACCTCCAAAACCCCCCTAAAATTTCCAATTTTTTAAAACCCATTTTTAGTGAACACTTATGGCCCTAGAGGAAGCTACCAAATTTCATTCCAATCTGTTCGGTAGTTTTGAAGAAATCGTTTTTAATAACTTTGATCCCCCAAACCCCCCTAAAATTTCGAATTTTTTCAAACTCTTTCTTAGTGAGCACCTATGGCCCTAGAGGAAGCTACATACCAAATTTCATTTCAATCCGTTCGGTAGTTTTTGAGAAATCGTGATGAGTGAGTGAGTGGTATTTCGCTTTTATATATATATATTTGCTTTTTTTCAGGGTTATTTAGGTTATATGCATCCATCGTTAAGGCCTCCATATAAATCATTTGAATATGAATCAATTGATGATTCAGGGAAACTGTCTGATTGGGATCCTTCACAGTCGTACCTTGCTTCTTCTTATGCAGTTGCTGGAGGTGCCTTGCGTGAAACAGCTATCAACAGTGTTCTAGACAGTGACCATGGAAGGTAAGGTAACCATGAAAAATAAACTAATTCCTTAAGCAAATTGAAAATATATATTTTAGCACTTTTTACTGTTCTGTAGCAGTAAAAACTCTTGTAGTTTCTCCTTGATGTTCATCCATCTGTGTCATATCCTTATAGTTCCATCAATTTACCAGCTTTCATGATAATATATACCTTTAAAAAATTGTTTTGATATCTGTATATGAAAAGTGATTGTAAAAAGCTACAAAAAATCTAAAACACCTACAGAAACCTATTTTGATGCATTTGCAACACTCACTTGGCTAGTTAAAGCAAATATTAATCTTAAACAGCTGCATAACCCTGCTTTAATAAGTGTGTAACACAAACTTTGTTGGTTTAACCCTTTGCGCTCGGATGGCAAGTACTGCTGGCCATGCGTTATTCTCAGTCAGCTCTGAATATTTACCGAATTAGACATCCTCACAGCTCGGATGGCCAGCCTGACTGGCCGCTTACATTACTGTTGTCAGCTCTGCTGCCATCTTCACTGTACGTCGTCAACAGCTCTGAATTATTTTTCACTACAATCTGAAATGTTGTTAGTAGGTATTTATTTTTGTTTAAAAAAATTATGGGCTTTTAGTAACTCTTTTATTTTGCCATACAAAAAAAGTAGATATATTATATTGTTATTGGTGAGTTTTTGGTTTAGCTGTTAATATACAGGGAGTTATAATATATTTTAATAAATAAAATAAACCATTGTATACAACTTATCTAACAATATTTTTGGTAATTTAAAATAAAACAAAATCAAGTACTTGGTAACAAAAAACACTTAAAAGCAATAATAAACTAATTAACTTTTGTTCTATTAAATTGCTTCAAAATTGTAAAACACTCGCCTAGACCACCGCAACGTAAAACTAAACTGCTGGTAAGGTTATAATGTAACGAATATTGCTACGTTTTGATACAACACAGACCAGAGCAAAAGCGGGAATTAATTAGTTTAAGATTTGTACTCTAGGTTTCAGCACGATCCGGACAAAATAAAACTACTAAAAATAAATTAATGCAGATCGTTTGTGTGGCCAGGCCTACTGGCCATCCGGGCGTTTGAGGGATTTTACCTTGTCCAGTACTGCTGGCCATCCAAGCTGAAATTAACGTAACTTGCACCAACTGTTCATACTTGACAAAGAAGTGGCCAGCACTACTGGCCATCCGAGCCCAGAGGACTTACATTAAAAATCCTACCAGAGTGCAAAGGGTTAAACAAATATATACCATCTACAGTATCCTACTTTGTTGAGTGTGTCACACACACTTTGCTGTTTTACACAAATCTAAAACACCTACAGAAACCTATTTTTATGATTGTTCAACAAACACACAGGTTCTACATTGCACTTTCACTTGAACTGAAAAAAATTTATTAACATCATGGATTGAAAGGTTGGTAGTAGTAATAATAACTGTATTGCTTTAGAGGAGTTCGTAAGCAATAAATTTACCATTTTACAAACAATATATATTGTATAACATTGTTCATTCTTTTCCGTAGTTTATTTCCAATTATTCCTTTTTAATGTATTTAGAATACTTGTTTAATTATAAGTACCTATAGTATTACTAGTTATGAACATAAAACACAATTTTAGAGATTTAAAAAGACTGAATTATATAAACAACATCGATATTAGTACGTTTAAAAATCTTTTAGTAAACTAGTTTATTGCATTATGTTCAAAATGGATTTTCTCAATTTTAGGCTGTACATAACAAAAAGATAGACATTTTTCATGGACTGTTCTGAGTTTGACGTTAAAATTGCCTCCAGATTATACAATTGATGAACCATAAACCTGTAATTGTTTAAATACTTATATCTAAACAGATTATGCCCTTCACATTCCGACAGAAGGTGAGTTATGTTGTTATTTCCTGATTTACAAATTGGACAGCTTTCACTGGGGTTAAAGCAATAATTGCCCTTGTGTAATGTTAGTCTGTTATATTGTTTGCCAGCAAGACATAATTGAGCGATAATTTTGACTGTGTATAAATGACAATTCTCCTCAAAATACGTTTCACAAAGGTCCTCACACTTACATGTCGGTCCTAGTCACAGAATCTTGAATTCAATATGGCATTAAAATCTGAACATATGAAATTGTTACAAAAATATCAACTAATTTTTTTCTCGATCTGATTAATTCGCAATGATTTTGAGTCTTCCAAATAGTTTCTGCTCCGATCCTTTCAAACATACATAACCCACGTAACATAGTTGTACGGGACATCCTGCAAGTTGGAGATACATTGAGGTAGTTTGAGATATTGGCAAACCGTTACTATACATTTGAAGCAGTGCAGACCACCAGTTCAACGTTTGTTTAAACACTTTAAGTTCTAGGCATGGGCGCCCATACCTATGGGCAGAAGGGGCTCCCTAGCTCCCAGGGAAAGGAAAATATGTATATTATTAATTATAGTCAGGAATTTTTCATTAAAGAGATTAGCGCTAAAATATGTTTTAAATGTTAAGTGCCGTTTGATTTTACATGTACTTCTTTTATTTTTTACAAGAGTTCAAATATGAGCTGCTGGGTCACTACTTGGTGTGGCCTCTAGAAGTGTTAAAGGTCTTTCTGTATTCACTGATGGTGTAAAGGTACAGACTCAAGGCTGTGTGGGTTAATATTTCACCTGAACATCCAAATTGGCTTCCCAAATTTTAAAAGTTTTCTTGGGGAGGTCAAAAATATCCCTAGACTCAATTTACCGAAGGTTGGGAGGGTACTTCTTAATACGTTCACTGCTACGCAAATTTTGTATTTGCTATGCTAGGAGCTGACCTTTTATTATTTATATTTTATAGCCTAAATGAGTAGAAATTACTTTATTTTGTATTTTTGAATCTTTCTACGTAATAACCACTAATATTTTAAAGCGTACGCACATGTGCGTCCATAGAATATAGGCTTAAAATTGGCGTGCAAAGCACGCAATGCATTGTGTATTGAAAATACTCCCAATACGAGGGTAGGCGTGCGAAGCACTCAATGCACTGTGCATCGGCCGCTTCTCATAGTGTTCAGTTTCAAGCTCACATGTGCGTCCTTAGCAGTGAACGTGTTAAGTCCCATACCCCGATCTAGCCCCCCCCACTAGAAAATATCATATGGGCGCCCATGGTTGTAGGTGCATTCTGATGGTCTCAAATCATTTAGAAGCATCAGGCGTATTTTGAGGAAGTTGTAACAATCATTTGAGGAAAGTCAGCTGTACTCTTTCCAGCATTTCTACGTAGGGTGCTGCAGTATAATAAAATGCTGGTTAGCAGCGAGTTAAAAGGTTTGCAGTTGGCCTTCCAGTAGTCTGACTGTATCTTAAATATTATACTATTTAGTGTGGGAAGTGCAGCGTGGCTTCTTGAAAAAATGTTAATTATTCTGTTTTTCTGAGTTTACCAGAGAAGGAAAATGCCATGCCCAAATATTTCTATTTGTTAACAATTATTGCAATTGATTCATCATTATGAAAAATCTGTTTAAGTTTTCCAGGGCAGAAATCAATGCTTTTGTTTTCAAAGGATTAACTTTTAGGCCATTAGCATTAATATATTCTTTTAGTACAGCCAGTTTACATTGAGCATCTGCTAAGAAAAAAGACAATATGATGATAATATCATCAGCATTAAAAAATGTTATGTTTTTCTCTTTCCATTAATACTGATTCCAGTTAAACTATGAAATTAGAACAAGCTTTTTATGCCATACAAAAACAAAATAAACAACTGAGATTCATAAATATAAACTGAGACCCTCTTCTTGCAACACTCCAGATGTTACTCTAAAGCTATTGGAGAATGTTCCATCTTGTTCGATTGAGACAGTAACAGTTTCATACAGGTTTTATGTAATTCTTGTTAGCTTTCCACCCAAACCCAATTTGTTCAGCTTAGAACACAGTCTATTGTGAGGAACACTATCAAATGTATAATAAATTTATTGTTACCTTTTATTTGGTACGTCACTAATCCATTGTTGGTAAAATGATTACCTAGGTTTCAGGCTGCGTGAGCCCATCATCAGATCATTAAGGTTATATTCGTTCCATTAGGATTTCGTTATGGTTTAAGAAGCACTGTTATTACATTTCACGAACATTACAAACACACATTATAAACATTGACTATACAGTTAAAAGTTAGACACGTGAATTATTAGTTAGTACGCACTTGACGGCGAACGGTTCGCGACTGGCCATGTAATAACAGTGCTTCTTAAACCATAACGAAATCCTAATGGAACGAATATAACCTTAATGATCTGATGATGGGCTCACGCAGCCTGAAACCTAGGTAATCATTTTACCAACAATGGATTAGTGACGTACCAAATAAAAGGTAACAATAAATTTATTATAAATTCTACTAATCCGTAGGCTAAAATGCCAAAAATGGCAAAATTGAAACTATCAAATGCTTTCCTCAAGTCTCCAAGTATACCATACACTTTTCTCCTTTTTATTCTGAGTTGAATGTTGATCACAGATGATTGACTCTATCCCTGCAGCTTCTTCTACTTCCCTAGTTGTTCTTTAGGGAGTAGCTTAAATTCTTCTATAAATTAAACAAGTCTATTAGAAAGTATTTTGGTAAATATTTTGACTATAGGATTTACTAAAACTATTGGACGATAGTTATTGGGGTGATTGGCATCACCTTGTTTGTATATAATTTTAAATTTATTTTACCCTAATTTCTTATTCTCTTCATTCTCCCAGATTACATTGAACAAATTGAATATATAATGGATCCATTTAGATGGGAGATATTTGAAACAATCGCTTGGCACCAGATGTGGACTGAACGGTGGATGATCAAACACCTCCCACCCAAAAGCATCCGAGAGCTCTCGGGTACGATTAGCCGTATGTGGATGTTCATTGTTGTGGAAAAACTACACTTTTGAGCTCAGTTTTTCCCGATGCTTGTTTGCTCGCCTTATTTTTGTCAATGCTTCATAGTTCCTTTCTTAGTTAATTGTCGTGCCACAGTAAAGAAAATCAGAAGCACTCCCAAAACACAGTTGGCCTAATCTTTCTGGCTGACAACATTAAAATTTCCAAACATTTTACTGGTTTTTTGGGAGAACATGTGTGCGGATTCCATGGAGTGTCTTTTAGTCTCACAATTGACATGCTTTACCCATTCCTCATCTTCTGTTACGACACGATCGAAAAGTACGTTACAATCCTTGTCGTAGGGTTCGGGTTCGAGGAAATTCAGAGATTCAAGATGCTGTTTTTTGTGGTCTTCACACAAGATTTTTTGGCACCCATCTTGTACAAAACTTGTGATAACCTAGCTTCCCTGTTACAATTTCATGCAGTTACTTTGTGAAATTTATAGGAAATAAAGCAAAAGTTCTGTAATCCTAAAGCGGCAATTTTCACAAAGTTTGTCAAAGATTTTGATTGATCGTCAGTTCATCAGTCATGGTCTTCATCATAAAAATTGGTCTGGCCATTTTTAAACTGAATGCACCACTGCCTGACTCCACCTTCACTCTTTATTCTGTCTCCGTACACCTCACAAAGTTGCTGATGAATTTCAATTGGTTTGAGGTCTTCTGCCAGTAAAAACCTAATCACTGAACGTACCTCACAACTTGCGGGATTTCGGGAAAGCGCACATTTCAATAATTCACAATGATGAAAGTGAAAAATCACAGTACATTCGCAATGACTGATACGTACTGACTGCAGAAACCTATTGAAAGCAAGATGGTGGCTCTATACCCACCCATCCCTCTTTCAAATGTATATAATACAATTTCCTTTTTTTATTTGGTTGATTTTTAATTTCAAAATGTAAACTACTTTCTGGACAGTCCTTGTGTTTCCTTTCTTAAACCAAACAAAAGCTGCTTCGTTAGTATTTTTTATAATTTGTGATTCATAAAACAACGGTGACAGCTCGGGACATATGTTCAGAGATATAAATTGGTTCATCTGGCATGAAATTCAATATAACATTACCAAACAAATTCGTTGCTTATCTTTATTATGAATAAACTTAAGAATTAAAGGAGGAATCGGGTTATGATTTTTATTTCTCAATTGGAAGCAGTCACTAATTTAATTTTTATGAAAATCTAAGTTCAACAATTTGTGTATCTGCTCGATAATAGCTTCTAAATTTTCATTTTGCAAGTTTGGAATATTCAAAATTTTTACTCCATTATAGAGTTGATTTTGGCAAAGCTGAATAAGTTGCAATTTCATTACTCAATTTAAAATCATTTTTAAAGTGTGCATCATCACTGTTAACTTCTTTTAAAGACATTTTTTATTCCCCGGTAAGAATATCAATTGACTTGATGTGGAGTGGTATTTCTTTGCATCCGTCAGTTTGAGACCGGATTCAAATAGAGCTTCAAAAAGTAGAATAGGGATGTAAGGGTCTGGAAGGCCTCATTATTTTGGAAGAGGGTCAAAGTGGCCAAAAACCCCCAAAATTTTAAAGAGAACTGGACTGAATTTTATACAGCCGACTCCATAAATTACATTTATCAAATTTTCATACACAATATAAAATTCGTTTTGTCATTAATTTTGTACATATTGTCATATTGAAAATTTTTAATTTAAAATAAAATTTTTCAAATTATATTTTGTTTATATTCATGTAAATTACATTGACCAACTAAGAATATTTTTTTGAACAAAACTTAGCTTTTATATATTACATTAGCACGTGGCATTGATATGCTTACCGGCCTGCCATCCCTCTTGTAAAATGATTAAGAGAGGTTATGTTTTTGGAAAAGTTTTTGTTTTCCTCTTTAAAAAGAAGATATATCTGATTTGAAAATTCTCAATTCTGAAGATATTGTTTGAAGAATACACAATAACATAAATATTAAAATTATCTGTATCTGTGTATCAACTGAGGTCCCCAATCTCGCCAGTGTTTGCATTTGCTTTATGCTCTAGACTATCTTCCACTTTCATACTTGAATTTTTTGTTTTTAAATTAAACCTTTAAAACACTGTAGACCAATTGAATGAACACGATTAAACACCAATCAAACTAATTACAAACCAAATAATTTCTTCCATCCAGAACACAAATTAAGATTTTTTATTAGATGAAATGTAAACATGTCCGTACTGTACCACTGCTCAAGGTCAGTACTCAAAGGTATCTGATACTTATATTTTGTCTATTTTTATCTAATTTGGTTTTCTATGATCGATTTGAAATTATTTATTTCATTTGAAAGCCAATATGAAATTTATCCTAAAAACTTTATAAACAATACCAACTTTCGGTTAGTAAGTAAATAAATATTTTGAAATTGTCAAAATATTTCAACATTTTATTCATATTTAAATAAAATACAATTTAAATTTAACCTTACTTTTAAGTTTCTAACTATCCTTACAATAATTCATACCATATTTATCAGTTCAAAATTTATGGACAGTTATTTGGTTTAAAAAATTAATAATATTTATAATATTGCTTGTATTGATAATGTTTTTGGCCACTATATATAAATCTTATTTTCTGTAGTTTTGCAAAAGCGATTAGCCTTAAGCAAACAGTTTTGCCTGAGTTAATCAGTCATGCCCAAAGTGGATTCGTAGGAGAAATATCAAACACTTGTTTAATGTTTTAAAATTTTATTCTGTTTAAAATTGTATACTTTTATACTCATAAATTTTGATTACAATTGGCTGTTTAAGGTGGAGATGGACTAGCACAGGCTAGTTGTGATAGCTTGTATGCATATTTACAGAAAATTTATGTGGACTAAGGAACTAAATTCACTATTATATTTGAACTACCAGCTAAACCCTAATAGCACATTATACTTTGAACGTACAATTAGTTAAGATTAGGTTTTGTTAAAATAATTTTTTCTTAGGTATGAAATGAGACGATATAGTGATGGCCTTGATATGAGAAAACATGACTCCTTGAAACTTCGAAAGCCACGATCTTGGCAGCCTTCTCCGTACGGTAGTGATGAAGATGATGACCAACTTAGTCGAGAAGAGAAGAAAGCAAAAATAAAAGCTGAAATTGCAAGGAGGCGACAACAGATTGAAGAAAATGCTAGACTTCATGAAGAATTACTACGTTTAGCTAGATTAAGAGAAAGTGCAGAGCTTGGTTTTACTTCCGGAGGACATTCGGGAGGAGGTTATGCTATATCTAGTGTTCTTAAATCAATTGATGACCTCCTTCTATCGGGTCATAGAGGTGATCAACTTACTCTTGATTCTCATAATCGTTTAACCAGACGTACAGCAGAAGATAGATCAATGGATCGTATTGCATCTACTTTTCAAACTGATGATTACACATGTGGTGTCTATGAAAGATTGACCGATTTTTCACCCCTCACAGATTATGCCACTCCACACGCCATGCCGTTACTTCCAGATATGCCTACTCGATCTAGAAAACTACTTGAAGACTTGGGAAGTTCCCCTATTACAGAATCAGTACTTACAATACCACAAAAAGGTAAAATTAATTTCTATTTACACATTAAAGTTAGACACTATATACGTTATGTTTTACTACGTTATTATTACTATACAGTAGAGTCCCGCTATTCCGAACTAATTAGGACCGAACACTGTTCGGTTTAGCGGGAATTCAGAATAGGCGGATTTCATAAATAATATCAACGTATTGACTTTTAAGTTGTAAATTAAATGCGGGGACATCTACTAGTGTCAGTTCCATACAGCGTTGATCAGCTCGGAGGAAAGTGCGGAGGAGGTGAAAGCTCAAACTGAATTCATATTACACGTAGACGGGGCAAATGCTCTTGACCTCGCCTTAGTGTAGGTTTACACCATCCGTTTTTTCCTTCCGTTGAGTTGGGATTCCGTTTTCTTCTAAAAACGGAAGGGAAACTCGGGAAAGGATAGTTTGTTCGAACTGTTCGTTTTGTCATCCCCAGTCTGTTCGTTAGTACCGCATCATCTTGCAAAAAGATGGAGAACAAATAGAACTCCTTCGAGATGAAAGCAACTGGCAGGTGGCAACAACACTACCAGTGCCTGGCTTTTGTATCTAATCCTTCCTTCTTTTTGAAGTACCCGGTATCAGTTTCAGCGGAAGCTTGTTGTGGTAGCTTCCTTCCCGCAAAACGGATGGAAAACGTGAAGAAAACAAAACCAGCTTTCATTCCAATTTGGTTTCAGGCATTTTCATCAAGCTTAGGCTCCATTTATGTCTCTATTTAACTTATTTGTATTGAATGTATGTCTTTTTCATGAACGTCTTCTTAATTTCTTCTGTTTTTATGTTAAGAAAATCAGTAATTTTTCTGAACTCTGTTCGGAATAAGCGGATTTTCGTAATAGCGGGGTTCGAAATAGCGGGACTCTACTGTACATACGTAGGCCTAATATGTATATGGTAGTAATTATTACAAATTTAGGGAATCAATATGCATGCATTCTTTTTATAATATATTTTCTCTTAGACAATTCATTTCTGAGATACACGTGTTTAAAGTGGGGTATATTTTTTCAATGTATAAAATATTCCAATATTCTTTTGAAATTTTAGTTTATATTTGTATACTAACTGCATATATTTTTTTGTTTTTCAATCATTTCAACTTACTAATGATGACGTTTAGATTAATATTATTTAGTATGTTAAGCTTGAGAACTTAGCTACTATTGCCTTTTGAAGGAGGGCCGCATTTTTACTCTATTGATTAAACTACCGGTACTCATGTGTGTAGAAAACTTTTTATTTTTGATAATAAAAGCATTTTTAAAACCCAGTTCTTTTTAATTTAATGACAGTATTGTAAAATAAATATAATATGGTATTTAAAGTTATTACATAAACAAGTCTATAGCATTACAACAAAAATATTTTATGATAACATTAAACAGTTCTTATTTCTTTTGAACAATTTGCTAACATCTGCTATTTTCTAATACAAATTTTCTTTTTGTTTGAAACGAGATTCAGAAAATTTCATGATGCCTCTTAAAAAAGGCATTTTCAAATATACTTCAAAGCCTCAGTGATTTATTGTTTCCTTAATCTTATTTATGTTATTCGATTTAAAATGAATTACCAATATGATAAATTAAATTGTGAAACACTTTTGTTTTGCTTCTGAATTACAAACTTAGTAATTCTAAAGTATACTACGAGAAGTACATTTTCACATTTATCTTTTTCTAATTTAAATTTAAAGCAACTTAAAAATAACATAAAAATCAAGTTATAAATCTAAAATATTAAAACAAACCTATACAAGCAAGCTTCCTACTGAGACATTGGATAAGGAAGGACCTATAATGTATTTATTTTGAACCTAATGTATGGGGCTGTAAATAATTTATTGTAAAACAGTCCAGGGCTTTCATTAATAAACTAGTACTTTGTTAGACTTCCACAGAAAGCATAACTACTTTACAATCTAATATTACATTTATCATTGGTAATTATTATCTTGGTATATTTTGAATGCATTAAAGGTATAATAATCCCCACCCTCAGAGGCGGCCCGACCATATTTTTGCGCCCATACAGACCTGTAACCCCTGTGCCCCAGAAAATTTTAGAAAATAGGCTGCTTAAAATGAGTTCTCGAGCTAATTTCTTATGGAAAAGCAACAAAAAAAATCATGCAACAATTTGTCCTTAACATTATTAAATACTTTTTATTTATTCATTTGATTTATTCTTCTTATTTTTATTGCATTGTGTAACAAATCATTTGATTTTTGAATAGGACTATAAAAGGAATTTTCAAAGTAAAATCAACGTAAACAAATACAAAATGAAGACACACTTTATTTAACACAAAATGAACTAAGAAAGACAAAAGAACTAAAGTATTTAGTGTAACATCATTTATAAACCTCTTTCATTTCGCCTTAAATAAATATTTAAAACCAAATTTTTTTTTAAATACTTTAAGTGGGTAGCAGTAATTTAAGAAGAAATGTATTAGTACACTGAATAAAAGGCAAAAATTTAACTGTGTATCGAGTAATTCTAAATATTAACAATAACAATAAATGATTTCATTGTTCGAAGGATCCAACTTATTTTACTTATTTATTTTCTTAACTGTAATTATTTTTAAGTGGAAATTATTTATACAGTAATATAACGAACCAAACATAAAACAAAACATAAGCCTACTCTAGAAGCTAGTTCTCAATTAATTTTTGTAACCACACCAAACGGTAAATATAAGTACTGTATGATAGTGTAAAAATAATTAAGTAAATTTCCTCTTCTGCAACCACATCTTACACCACGCCCCTTTTTTCTTTCTACATCTAAGCTTCGCCTATTTTTTATGTTTAGTTAGATATGGAGCCATTTAGCACTTGTTCTATAATGGTCTGGTAGTCGAGTGTCTTGCTCGGTTGGAGCGTGTGCAGGAGAAGCCCCAACACCGATGGTTGGCACCAATTGGTCATGTCGGGCAGTCGTGTTGTACCGTTTGTAGGGTGTTTTACTGTGGTCTGTTGGCACTTCATGATTCTACTCCCTCCGTTACAACTGACAGTTGTTTACGTTTGTGTATGCTGCAGTTCTTTAATTGAGATTTTCAAATAAGCATACAGTTTGTGGGTTTAAATAGCATACAGCATTTTTAAATTTACAAGTCTACTCTTTATATTTAACTGGTTATTACCATGACATTTAAGAAAACGCAAAACACACTAATGTCGTTTTTTAGTCAACATAAAAGTGAGACCCCCACCTTGGAACCAGACTCTAGTGTTTCGGTACCTTCAGAAAGTGTACCATGTAGGCCTACCTCAAAACCGAATACTGACCGACCTATCTGTGGATGCCACATATGATCAGCCTAATGTAAGTAAAAGAGAATTTTCATCTATTGACAACGTTATTGAATTAAACGTTGAACCGGACAGTACTAAAGTCCCAACAAATTGGCGCTGTATATGGTAGGGAAATGTGGGTTAGAAAGAAAGATTCCCATCTCGGTGCTTTTAAAAAGGAGCGCACAGCCATTTCAAAAGAATGGTGTTCTTTTGCTGGTTCTTACAGTGGAACAATCTAACCAGCTTACTTTTTTGAGAAAAAAAAGCCTTTTTACACAAACAATCGGCAAGTCACGAAATAGAAGAGACTTGATTGTAACCGTTTATGACAACATCAACTCATCTCACCTGAAATCGACTATGAAAATCTTTAGGTCACCGTACTACCTAGGGGAAAATGTAAGCCATTTTGGATCATTTTAAACTGTTGGTACTTCGAAAGCTAAATGGCGTGGATATAGGTGTTAGATTGCATTCCAGACTTAGTGCCACAGAAATTATAAATCATGTTTCAGAAGAAATGTAAAAAAAAATAATAATTCGACTGGTATTAGACATTTCTGGAAAGTTTCAATCATAATTGACGAATTAACAAGTTTGGCAGCTAAATATACTTTAATTATTTACATGAAATGTGAGACTAGTAAGGAGCTTTGACCAAACTCCTTATTTTTAGACTTGGTAGAACTTCCAAATCAAACAACTGACAGCTAAAAACTTCAAAACTGTTTAATTTCTTTATTTTAACATTGAGCCTAAAAAGGTGTGAAAAATCTAAATAGTTTAACATTGAGCCTAATAGTTAAAAAACCTTTGGGAAGCGCCACACGGATGCCCTAAAAATTTATTTCCGAAAGCTTGGGAGCAATTCTACAATGGACTATTTACAACTTCACCCTGCCCTCTCTTTGGCCCACCTCCTCCTCTAAAACCTCTCCTTCCTCACAGGGAGTGTCAAACTTACTCCACCGCTCCTGTACACGTGATTCTCTAATCCCATTTAATCAAGGAGTCTCACCAGTGTACCTCAAGACCAATGGAGCAGCAAAATCTTTCTTATATTTTTTCTCCACAAAAAGTACAAATATCTGGAATGAGATCTGAGCTTCCAGACTGAATTTGATCAAGAGTTGGAAACTGAGAACAATCATAAGTAAACACTAAGCACCACCAGTATGCCCCCACTCAACCACATGTCTGCTGAACTGTATTATCAAAACATTACCCCTAATATTAATTGTAAGGTAAATCGTTGGGAGATTGTTAATTTTAACACGTTTTCAACCGTACCCACAAAAATACCTTACTTTTACCACTTCCATCGCAGCCTCCTTTCTAAAACTATTGATCGCAGCATAAAATGCATAGAACCATTTTTTGTAGAGAATTCAACGTACTTTAAGGGTGCAATGTAAAATTGTTATCATATTTTTTGTTCCCAAACTATTTGGAAACAAGTATCAAGCATTGTTTTTACATTATCAATGTCAAAAATGTTTTTGTAGATTAAAATTCATAAGCGCACAGAGCTGATTTTTTCCTCCAGGTGCCTACTGGAAGCGAAACGATTCATACTCATAATGTATCATATAACCATTCATTATTAAGGAGCTTTATTGCTGTATTTAGTTTACTAGGTTGGTGTCAATGTTTTAGAACCATTTTCCAGCTTAATTTTTTTCTATATATATGTAATCAAACAATTGGCCAGCAGTTGTCACTGATCAGCTGTTAGTTGTTGTACTCATAACCTTACTTTGTGACTGATTCCATGTCCATGTTGTGTTTTGTGGTTCAGTTTAAGTGATTTAGTCATGAAGCAATCAACTGAAAAACAGTATTCAAGAAACAAAGTTAGTAAGAATTACAAAGCTGTATTGGCAGCAGTGAAACGTTGGCAAAATGTAAACATTGTTGTGAGTCCACAACCCAAACCTAACCCTACTACTCAATCAAATGAAAATTAAAATTAAAAAGTTATGACAGGAAGAAAAGAAATTAAGAAAAGAAGGTGTTACCTCTTTTAACTGTTAAAAGATGTGACAAAATTTAAAATACCAAAGTCAAAACAGATGATGTAAATACAGTAGTCTTACTTTTCATTATAAATAAACATCTGAATTTTTTTGCGATTTCCCGTAACTTAGTTTTTTCCGTGTTTTCCATCACGTTTTACAGCATAACGTTATTATTTTTTGAGCTAGAGAGCTAAAATTTTGTACATATGATTTTCAATATATTGTGCACAAACTGTAGCATGGGAGTTAAAGTATTTTTAACCATACTCCTAATATAATTTTTTGCATTCATCGAAAAATTATAATTTTGTCCAAAAATAAAAATAAAATATCCCTTATCTATTTTTAATAGCACATCAAAAGCCATGCTACAGTTTGTAAGGATATTTATTAGCTTTAAAACAATGTTTAAAAAATTGGAACAGTGCAATACAAAAGGAGTTGTGCTGTAGAACAAAAATATTAATTTTTTTACCCCCCCCCCCCTCCCTTCGCCCTAAAGGGGGGGTGGGGGGGGGGGGGGGTTAATACCACATTTTCTTTTTAGTCTTGTTCTAGGGTACATTTTAATTAACAAAAAGATTGTTTAGGGACAACTATAAACAACAATATTTTTTGGTACATTGCCCCCTTAAAAAGTTATAGAACAAACTAAAAAACCTTGCAAAAAACCTAGAAATCACAGTTTTTACACCTTCCACCCCCAAACCCGACTCTAATTTTTAACACATTTAGCGCAAAGGGTAATGATCAACTTCCAACAATCAGACATTGGTTTTTTAGATTCACCAGTTTGGGTATTTTTTGGTCTAATTTTACTGTACTATTTGTGTTTCAAGGAAAATGATGTACCAGTTCTTAGTTTATAGAATCTGTTATTAAATTGTGTGCCAGAACGATGCATAGAAAAATCGTTTGAGTCTTTACTCATAATAACAAGTATAAAAAAAGAAAGTAACATACCAAATTTTCTCTATGATACTATCAACTTTCGAAAACACAGTTTATCTTACAGCACTAAGCACATGATACAAATTTGCTAAATTACTCAAATCTACAATAGTCACAGACTTCATTTTATTAAATATATTAATTGTAAATATATTTACATAACTTACCGTCACAATAGTAATTTCTACAATTCTAAATACAGTTAAATGTGTATTCATTTAAGAAACAGAAACATTGCGCAATTTGTTTAATCTACGTTAATTATTATGATTTAGAAAAAATTAACTCCTAAGAATTTTTTGTCATTCTTATTCGATTAATGGGGGAGGGGTTGAAAGTCAAAAATGTTAAATAGTAACCCTTAATGTGTGATACCTCATTTTAAAGACCTCGTTGAGACGAGAAAATTGGTGTAAAATAAACTCCTCTCCGATACCCCAATCCAAAATGGCGCAGCCAAGATACATAGAAAAATGGAAAAATCTGAACTTCTTGGCTCCGCCATTTTGGAGAGGGGTTTACTTTACAACAATTTTCTTGTCTCGACGAGGGCTTTGAAATGAGCTATCACACAACATGGGTTGTTATTTAAAATGTTTGACTTGCAACCCCCCCCCCCTTTTAAACAAATAAGGGTAAAATTAATTCATTGCCTTAAAAGGTGCAGAATTTTCACAATATAACTTCCTGAAAGTTTGGCGTTAATACGTGTAACAGGTTTAAAATTACGAATGGGTTGCGGAACTTTTGCATCACCCTGTATAGTAACTGAGTACATTAATATATATTGTTTTGTTTCAGTATGAGTGCTACAACAGGCAAGGGACCCACCAGAACAAAGAATATATCAATACATATATATGTATGTTTATCTAACTGTACTGATTCCAGTAAGTTAACAAAATGCTGTATACTTTCTAACCTTTCAGTATAGTTATAGCTATTATTTTCTATTGGTTCTTGCTCAAAATTTTAGGATAAAATACCATAATTTCTTAAATGTTAATTTACTAAACGTTTATTGAGGTTAAATAATTATAATTATAAACATTGCAAATATAGAAGCAACAGAAAATAATACTGTATTGATATTTACTAAGATTTAAGTGGTAATGGCTGGTTACAGAAAGCTGTACAATTTGAGGAATGAGGAATAATGCAAAAATATAAGTTTTTATTTGTATTTTTAATGCCTCATAATCTGAATAGTTAATGTAAATGATTTATAAATAATAACGGACATCTGGGAATGAAGATCAAAGTTTTACCTTAGACCATTCACTAGTTCTACTTAATTTTGGGCACATAATAATCACAGTACACATTCTTAAATCCACACAGACTTTAATTTAAAATTTCTGATTCTCATAATATAAAGCACAGTTCAAATTCCGAGTTCTCTGTGCAAAGAATAACAAGCTTGAATATTTTAACTCTACGGTGTTTCAAAAAGTATTTACAACTTTTTAAGTACATATAAATTTATTCAGACTACTTACGGTGCTGGTTTTCGTGTCATTTGTTTTTACCTTAGTTAGGTTCAATGTAACTTTCATTGGGTATTTTGCTGGACAAAGGAAATAATTTTTAAATGCTAAAATTAAAGTGCATCTAATATGTTAAAAAAATATAGGCTACCAATTTGTTTTGATTTGAAAAGAATTGTAGGCTAATTATAAAAATAATTTATAACTTTTAAAAGTTATGATATATAATTTTCCCTTTACTGCTACTGGGTCTGACTAATTTCGACACAACCTATGTCATTGACGAAGACAAGCAATTTCTAGATGATAATCATCACTAGATGATAACACAAAGCACTACACAACATATAAAAGTATAAACACATAATGTTCACCATTAAAGGGTCGTTAAGTAATTTAAAATGGGACATAGCTTTCCACACAAGTACTTGCGAGTTGTCTCAAACGCATACATGCGTTATTAAAAAATTTATACAATAATGGTCCAGGAAATAGGATTCAAAGAAATGAATAAAATATAAATTCTTGAAATAATCTATTGGTTTTTTTTTTATAAATTAAAATATATTTGGATATGTGAATAATGTTAAATAGAATAAATCTATACCGTATTCATATAAACTATGCAACTTTGAACATCAAGCACTGTAATAAGAAAACAACAAATAATTTATTAAATAATTACAGATAAATGAATTTGTTTTAGACTATATTAGAATATGCAGGTTATTGAACATTTAATTTAGCAGTGCAATGTATAAAATCAGTAGTCCTAATTTTATGTTAATGATGAATGGAGTGAGACTAGGATTGTGTGAACAATATTTTGTAAAAACAGAATACTATTGGAGTTCACTAGTCACGCTCTTTGAATTAAATTTGTTTTAATTATTGTTGTTTTTATGCACGGGAACATATCACTAAATATCACAGGTCTTTAGATTTAGTCATTTATTTAATAAAAAAACATAAACTTGAGCAAAGTTAAAACATAAAAAATTGTAATTAATTTTCTGAGGTTATTAATAGTTTGGTTGTATTAAATTCTGCTTCACAAAGATTAGAAAAAATATCTTACTAAGATGCATTAAAACTGAATTTAAAATCACTCTGGAAAAAAATTTGCTTTATAGCAAGCAAGGCCGTAGCCGGCGGGGGTTAGGGGGTCAAATCCCCCCCCTGAAATCCCGAAATTAAATAGTAAAAATTATACTATGTTTAAAAAGTGCAAATTAAATTATAAAATAGACAACACAATAGAGGATCCAGCATCATATTTTACATCATTGTGCATTGCATGCATACTGATATTTACATTTGCTCGATTAAACTACAACGTACAATACACATAGATGCAGTAGGTTACAGCCTTACTCTCTTGTGGGTTGTGAGCTTGATCTGATCTATTAAATAAGAAAACTATGATGGTTCAACAAAAATACTTTACTTTAACAAAACACACAATGCATTGTGTATTGAAAATACCACCAATACGGAGGTTGGTGTGCGACGCAAGCATTGCATTTTGTATTGAAAATTCTCCCAATACGGGGGTTGGCGTGCGAAGCGCGCAATGCATTTTGAATTGAAAATACTCCCAATACGGGGGTTGGCGTGAGAAGCACGCAATGCATTGTGTATTGAAAATACTCCCAATATGGGGGTTGGCGTGCAATGCACTGTGCGTCGGAAGCTTTTCATAGTGTTCAGTGTCAAGCTCACATGTGCGTCCTTCGCAGTAAACATGTCAAAAGGGTTTAAATTCAAATCCCCGGTCCTGACTTAACCCCGCAGAAACATAGAGATAAACAAGGGGTGTTGGGCTACCTCAATACAAAGGATGTAGGATAGACAGTTCCAGTTTCATAAAATTTTCAGGAAAATATTGTGCAAATTTTTATTTCCAAAAAGCTGTTTGTTTTGGGAACTCGAGTTCCATCATTAATATCTTTCAGTCTATCTATGCTGTTCTAATCAAAAGTAATGTTATTGCCAATAAAGGTTATCATAGACTATTACTTACAAATTTTCAACATTATTCAACCTACAAAATGTTTTGGCTTTGTTGATATTGCTGTAAAACATGTAAACCGAAAGTATAGTTTTTAGACACTAAAAATGTCCTTAAAGAAAATGTTTTTATTGTAATCTTGATGTTTTCAATGTTTTTTATGTTGATTTCTTTTAATTAGCCACGAAGAAGCACATCGTAAAGTCTTGTGGGGCATGAACTATAGCTATGCTAATGGCTATCCGATAAGTATCAACAATTATTTGTAAAATTTATTTTTCAAATTAAATATAGTAGAAATTGGACCAAAGATATGCACCTTACAAGAAAAAATCTGCTGTCTTATTGGTTCGAGCGGTCCTAATTAATTATTTTAATATTATTTTCTTGTCTTAGCAATGCCTTTAAAATGAGGTATCACAGGACATTTTTTATTTGAACATTTTCACTTGTACCCCTACATCACCGTGGGAAGGCCTATTTCACCTTAGGTGATTCTTGAAAATTAAATTTAAAGTGCAATTTTCTTTTTTATTATCTTAATCGTAACATTTAAATAGCCAGTATGTTGGTTAAAGTGTTTAAAAAAATTGTTCTCCTCAATAAAAATGGTAGTCTCAGAATATAAAAGGAAGTATCGCACCACTACCGGTCCTATTTAAATTTATGAGTTACCAAATCCTGAGAACCAAAATTGAAAAACATGGTGTTTCATAATTCCAAAATCCCAAAATATATTCCTGAAAACTGCTTAACACATACAAAATTTAAAGGGTGTGCTGATTTCTTTATAGCCGCTTTGTATCTTCATATAAATAACCCTTCATGGTTATCAATCAATGTACAACTTACATTGTGCTTATATTAATAACATTTTGTGATACGATGTCCATCACATAAATTTATTTATAATACTATGTTTATTTACTGTATTTTCTGTTCCAGCACAAGAATTCATGTAAATTGTTTTCACACAATTTTAGTTGGTTTTCTTTTGGAAGTGTAGTTGTGCAATGGAAGATTTGCTGTTATTTATTTTTGACTGGTGAACATATATAAGAGTTTGTAAATAATTTCACGTTTTATGAAATACCAGGTTTAATTTTCAGACCGTATTGTTCTGATGTACTTCAAATGTTATTTGTAAACTATGTTTAGCAAAAGCACCATGAATCTATTTATGTTTACTTTCAATCTTTCATATTTTTAATTATAATAATTGTATAAATACATCGTATGAGAAATTATTGTAATTTGCATTAATGGAAATGTTGCATAATTCTCTTTATTATCCTCATTAATGTGAATGCAATGAATTTGTGTATCTAAAATATTGCATGACTACCTCCTTATTTTTTTGTCACGAACATGTTACGTTATAATGTCTCCTGACCTATACAAGGAACATTACTTAGATCCTATAGTATATAGTATAATAAGTTTATAAAGTTTTGTATTCACCTTGTAATTAACAATACTTGTGTATATAGCCCGTCACTTGAGCAAACTTAATTTACTTTTCACAAGATAATATTACCAATTATAGCGGATTAAAAAAGTATAGAATATGTTAATTTTTAACCAACATAAGCTACAAATACGGTACGGTAGCCAATAAACATTTATTTCAATAATTATGAAATAATGGTGTACAGAGTATATTAAATAAATGTTTATGTGCGGTGTTAAAAAATATTGTTTAAAACTTTAAAAGTTTTAATAATCTTGGTTGATTTGTTTGACGCCAATTTGTTTATGTAAAATTTGTTGAAATGTTGTTAAGTATTTGATAAAATAAATAAATGTTAAAAATTAAGTTAAATAATATGTCATGCCAGAGTTACTTGATGATGAATTGAAAATATATATGTAATAAAGCTATAAGTATGAATTTATGAAAGGTATATGGAATCTAACTATTTTTGACGAAATAAATAAATCTCAGTTGGTTCTTGTTAAATTTTGTTTATACTTATTACTTAAGCTTTGAGATTTTGTAAAATATCTAACACAAATTATATAAGCTTCTTGCAATTTTAATATAAATACATACATACTTATGGTAGTCCAGTAGACTTTCTCAGTTCTTATGTGCAAATTCAAAAACTTTCCAAGTCAAACTGTATGAAGTAGAAATTTAACTATTCAAAAACATTTAGCGATACATTTCAAATAAAATATATAATGTCATAACGTAAAAATTCCCAAAACGGACACTATTCCTCTGGCTTTTCTTCTAGCAAGCTGATCCATCCAATAAAGTGTTTCATAGTTTGTCTATTTATTTTGCAACATGTGTTACAAATATAGGTATACTGTATCAAGAATAATATCCTGATCAATGGTAAAGCTATAAATATCTTGGATTATGATTAAACTAACATTTAATTGAAATCATAAACCTCGATTGTTCTTTATTATATAGATCCACAAAGAACTTACCATGCCGTGTGCAGTGATTTTATCTTATTTTAGATGTTCTTCGATTGATCCTATTATTAAACATGTACCGTACTTCATTAAAGTATGATATCACAAAACTGAATCATTGTGATATTTAGTCCAGTCGGCAGGTAGTTTTTAAAAAAGTAGAAGAATAATACGATTTTCTATTAAAAATAGTTAAAAGGTCGACCCTGAGAATAAATTCAATTTGACGTGATGTACTGTGCTTCAGCTGCCGATGTAGTTTTTTTGTAAATTGTTTGTTCTAAAACTAAAACACAAGAAACTGTTTTAAACAATTATCTGTAAATTTATACTTAAAGAGTTACTGCTGCAAACCTTTCCCTTTGCAACTGTAAACAAGTACGGTTAGCCATTAATGTGATATGTATAAAAATGGCAAATTTTACAAGCCAATAATAACCCAAGTAGCACACATCGTTGGCCCAACGTTGGGGAATTGTCGGCACCGTTGGGGAATGGTGGGTTGGGGTGCCAACATATTGCCAACAGAGGCCCAACCGATAATTCCTTCTGTTGGGCCAACAATGAAATTTTCTGTTGGGCCAATGTTGGGAGTTAGTCTGTATAAAATTATCTTTATTAATTCCTTATTATATTAATATTTACGTGTAATAAACATTATTTAAAAATCGGTTATATTGTTAGATTAAGTGATATAAAGTTATTAATACAGTTCATGATTTTATAACATTTAGCGTGTATCGGTGACATCGCGAATCCGCCATTATTCTATCCGCCATTACAAAAAATCCATTGTTCATCCTCATTTCCTCAACGTTCTAGTTTTGCATTTGCAGCAAGCAGCCAAGCATCAGCATCATTGTGACTTCAGTGACTTGTGTGTTCATTAAGTCTGTGTCATTTGGCATTTTCAAATGAAAATGATTTGTTTTCTTAAAAACTTTATCACCATTGTGTGTTCTAAGCCTTGTGAAGTGGAAGTGATTGATTTTTTTCTTTGCAAGTAAGTACAGCACTTATATACTTTTAGATTAGTAAAAAAATACTAACAGGGGTTAGTTCTTGTCTTGTTTTAAAATAAATAATTGTTCAAAATTAATTATAACATGTGATTTCAGTTTTATTTTTTAAAGTGGTAGGTTACTTGTTGTACACTACCTACCAGTAAATTAACTTTTAGGTTAAACTACCTAAGTGATTTTTAATATTTGGTAGACTAGCTTAAAGGCCTATAAGGTAAAATATTAATTATAAAAAGATTTTACAAGCTGGACTAGGTAGTATGCATAAGAATAATTACATAATTTACAGTTTGCTATTTGCCAAAGTAGGCTAATTAATGTTTACAGGCCTACTTGGGGGAATAATAATGCATCGTTTCTATTGTTTATAAGATAAACAAGTTATTGAGATTAAAATTAATAAAACAAATAGCCTACACTCACAAAAAATACGGGCGAAGTTTACTATTCAACCCTAGGCTAACCTATGGCAACAGAAATGCATGAATAATAAAAAAAAAACCTAAAAGGTTCTAACCTATAGTAGGCCTATTTAGTCACAGTATGTTTACCTGTATTCAACATTTAACAGTAGGCTAGAAAGTAAAACAACGGCCTTGTCTGCAAAAATATTAGGCTAGGGTCGAATAGTAAACTTACGCCAAAACCCGTTAGATACTTCGACAACTGCAAGCCTACTAGGTATCTTGTTAATTACATAATTAATTGGTTCTTGGTTAGGTTATGTCTAGACTTTACATAAAATTTAATACAGAAATTTAATTTACTACTACAAATACACAAACCTGAACTTTTTTCTTAATAAATATAGTATTTATACACTTCACTGATGCCGGGAAACCATAGGCCTTACCTATTATTAATAATTGTATTAACTCTTAGTGTTTTCATTTAAATGTCATAGAGCATGATTCTATACTTGTGTTTTTTGACAATCATAATTACCATCATTTAGGCTTAGGCCTAGGCCTAGAATTAAAACAAGACAAGATTTAGAGCTGAATCTTCAAAAAGTGTTTCAGCTATATTTTAGTTTTGATTTGGAATTATAGTTATTTTTAGGTTAAGGTTTTAAAATGGTACCTATAAGCTTATATTTTCCATTTGAGTTTTACGGTATGGTTTAAAATTTATTGCAACAGTTTAGGCCTAACCTACTTTACAGTTTAGGTACTAATTTTAATTTTGAAGAGGGTTATAATGTAATGTATGTTTATACATTAATGTTTGTAGGTACAGTAATGTCGGCTAACATTCTCATAAGTTACTATGAATTTAAAAACTGAAATGTCCGTAAATCGACGGAGGCAAAGTTTTTGCTTGATTTAAATTCGTCAAGTCTAAAAACAAGACATTGTTATTATAAATTATCAAAAGTTGTTCTCCATTTAAAGTGTGTTACTATTTTGTATTTTAGAATAAATATTGAAATTATTTATGAATCATAGGTGAAATATGTATATATATCCCCTAAAGTATGTAGAAAAAATATTAAAATTTACAAATAATTTAAAAGAAAATTGGGTGTAAGCTTAGAGATAGTTTAAAAAATATTGTTTATTTATTTAAAATATATAGCTCAACTGATTGGAGATGCGTATTGTTGGTAGAATAAATAATCTGATATTAATGGTGAATAGTTTACAAAGACTGGGTTAGCTTCAAATTTTATGATAGTTTAGTTAGACAATAATATTTGAGTTAACTCTTCTTTAATATGCTGTCTAACTAAAATATCTTAAAATTTGAAGTTGACCCAGTGTTTGTATCTTATTACCATATTAATTACTTACACCTCTAAACTTCCATTAACAGCTGATTTCATAGCATTAATTTGTATTTCTGATTTGTAGGTTATGTTAATTTATAGGAGTAGATATAAATAAAAATAATGCTGGATCTTTAGTGTAACTTAACTCTTGTTATATCATAAACTTAAGCAATTGAACGTACACATTTAAATTAACTACGGTTTGATTAATCCTGCCATATCTTTATTAAAAAGAATGTATAGCTAATAATACACCTTTATCCATCTTTATAATATATCTAAGGGTCTCCCTCCCTAGTATATTGATATGTATCTTGTTTCCTCTGTGTTTAAAAAAATCTGTTATTTTTTCTGTTTCAGGAGAGATACGATGTGTAGATCAGTGAAAATGTGACAAGTTGAGTTGTGTAGTGATAATTAGTGTTGTGAAGTGAAAAATGTAAATAAAATCGTATAATAAAGTTCTGCCAGACAATGGCACAACTTTTAGTAATAGTGCGCTTTTTTCAGTTAAATAGCCTATACAAATTAAGAAGTGAAATAATGAGTAAAGAACTACCAAAATATTGCAATGTTGTAACTATGTTTTGTAAACTGTCGTTACTTTAGTACCGTAAATTAAAGTTGTTCTAATGAAAAATAACTGTTTATAGGCCTAAGTAAATTTTCTTTATTCCCTATCACATACCAGCACCTCCCGGACCTTGTATATTACTAATCTTTCCTTCTCTTTTTCACATATTACAACCTTGTATCGTTTCTACCTTCTTTATATATTACCAACTAAAGGAACCTATCTTTCCTACGGGGAAGATTGTCAGGTATAGCTTATGTTTTAAGAGAGATGATTCGATTGTTGGGCTTTGGTTGGGACAATAATAATTGTTTATTTCTGATTGCCTTACTAAACTGGTTAATTTTACTATAAATTTACTTTTTTGTGTACTTACAGCTCTCAGTCCTTTATTTTTCTTTTTTATTCCCTGGTGACGTACGTTTCGCCTTTTCTATTCAGGCATTATCAAACGTACACTTCACTAGTACTTTACATTTGTTAATGCGCGTCAAGTTTTTAAAATGAAACACTTATACAAAACATTCACAAACAACATGTTACACATAACACAACACTCAATAGAGACATTTAAATTTTATTCACAATTATGCGAGCGGAACATACGCCAAACGTAGTAGCTTGCAAAAAACGATCGCGGCCACACGTACGTTCGGCTCGCGTAATTGTGAATAAAATTTAAATGTCCCTATTGAGTGTTGTGTTGTGTTATGTGTTACATGTTGTTTGTGAATGTTTTGTATAAGTGTTTCATTTTAAAAACTTGACGCGCATTAACAAATGTAAAGTACTAGTGAAGTGTAGGTTTGATAATGCCTGAATAGGAAAGGCGAAACGTACGTCACCAGGGAAAAAAAGAAAAATAAAGGACTGAGAGCTGTAAGTACACAAAAAAGTAAATTTATAGCAATAATTGTTTGTGTTGGCTTAATGTAAGTAAATAGTGTGTTGGGCCAACATTGGAACTACTTCGTTGGGCCAACGTTGGCAATGAGTGGGTGGGCCAACGTTGGACTACTTTGTTGGGCCAACGTTGGCAATGAGTTGGTTGGCCAACCGTTGTAAAGTGTGCCAAATCTTACAGTTGGCCAACCGTGGACGTCAACGTTGGACCAACGTAATGCCAACAACTTTTGCTACTTGGGAAGATAGAGAAATTTTAAATATTAATTTTACAGAAAAACGACAGAAATAAAAATTATAGAAAATGTGATGGTCTATAAAAACTGCAAAAAAAAAATAGTTTAAATATGCCTTCTACTGTGCCCCCAACTTAAACTTGCATTTAAGATTTCCATTTACAATCAAAATCACTGTACAATTCTTTTGCATTTTGGACCCATGTATTTCACCCTGCAAACTGGTGACTATATAATGATTTAGTAAAGTAGGCCTACACATTTGATAAAAAGAATGGTCTTAACATTAACTATTTTCTTTGTGCAAGACAGAAAGTACTTATTGTATCAATATTTAACTATTTAAAATAATGCGTACGGTACTTCATTTTACAACTATTAAGGTGCCATTCGGTTATAACTATGTTTCACTTTCTGTTTCTTAGGAAAAGGAGAAAAGTACACATGAAAGTTTATTATAGGGATACAGTGTCTTCCGTCCCAATTTTAAAATATAATAGGTCAGTTAGATTTACAATAATCATCATCTTCTGCTCACTTTTTAAAATTACACTATCCAACTTACTTCTCAAATTACACAAACAGGAATTATGAAAACATTTATACAAAATAGATCAAATTAAAGTGATCACGTCTTAAAAATGTGAAACCCAAAATTTTGGCCTAGCGTTGACAAAATTTTAGAGATCTAAAGCATACTTCTGCCTTAAAAGACAGCCCTCAGCATGCGATTGGCCTGTAATTACCACTCTGAAGGTTTAAGTTTCCAATTACTTATTCTACTGACAGCTATAATAAATAAGAACAGTATACAGGGTTCAAAGACTGTCCGTGCAGTAAGTATAACAAGCAAACAACTGAGTTTAGACTCTTCGTTTGAACTGAAACCCTTCTACTTAGTACCTATAGAATCTAAGGAAAATATTTTCATTATCCTGAGATACTTGATTTTTTTATGTTGTGGAAAAGTGTCCAAATAGGCTTTTGTTTGAAAGTATCTGTTACATCCTGCATATCTGTTGAAAATCCTTTGAAGGGAACTGTATTAAACTTTGAACTTGATTAGTGAGAAGGAATTATTTTAAAATAATAGCAATACACTAATTCTCATTCACGTACAAAGAATAATTAAACGCGTTTTGACAACGAAGTCGTCATCCTCAGTGATACATGAGCTGTAACTAACAACTTGTAGCTAGTTTACCTAGGACTTAGTTACATATGTATACCCCTCTACAAGAGTGGGTGTGTCCTTAGTTTCTAAACAACCAGTGTTATCATAACTAGAACAACAGAAAGTGAATAGGAGAGAGAGGGAGGTTAATATTACAGAAAGGTGTTGAATGAGTACCTATATAACATTTAGTTGAATAATAAATTTAAACAATCATTAATATAATAAAGCAAATAGTAATAATATTAAAAGTAAATTAGCATATGGATGATATTAAAAATAAATACAACAAAGTTTTTATATTCTTGTCAATAAGATAGAAATAATGTTAAGTTTTTTCTCTTTACAAGTCGAAAATTTCGAGATCTTGCACACCGTTAGAAGGTCGTTAAGGTTAACAAATGCATAGAGATAATTAAGATTTCAGAAATAACACAAGAACAAAATAAAATAGTACAATTAGAGTATAAAATATGCATTAGGAATATGCTGCAAATGTTAAACACCCAAATTTTTCACCACACTAAATTTTAAAATATCTTCAAATTTAAAAAAAAATGTATTTTTTGAATGATGCAGAAATGTACACTATTTTCTTATTATAACAGAAAATACCATAAACAGTAAAAATAATTGGTTTTAGAAGACTCAGAATAAAACATTGACATCTAATACAGGAACAGAACAAAATTAAAAAATAAAACCCAATTTGTTGATGGGCAAACTATGAAAGATATTTTGTAGAATAGCGTGTTAGTCAAACTTAAAAATTTGGGGGAGTATTGGTGTTAAGTAGACTGTATAACATGATATACTACAGTATGATGAAGTTATAAGTTGTGGTTTAGTTTCAAGAGTAAGGAAAGTTAAGTCACATTCCAAGAAACAGATCATCTTAACTACAGTATAACAAAAGATGTCAAGTTTTTATCCGTTATCAGTTTACAAAGGTGTTATTCAACGTTCTTACTCATTTTGTTAAGTTTTAACTTATTCTTTTAGTATAAATGTAAGTTATCTGTATAAAATCAGGCTGACCGTAACAGTACAAACCATACAAAAATCTATCACCTGGATCATCACAGTGTCATGTTTATGTAAATCTTTTACAGGCACATCTGTTAATTTTACGTAATTTAATGTAGATTGTTTAGGGGGTGCGACAAATTTGTTTTTAGCATAAATTTGCCACTTGTGTTCTAAAAAATAAAAATAAAAATAAATTTGTAAAATTTGTTGTATTTCTTAACTAGTGTACAAATAGGATATAACTCAAACTACACAGACTAAATATAAAAACTTTTTTATGTGACAGTATAAATGGTATGACCATTATTCCTATTTCTTAATAATAGGTCAAGCAAGTGAATATATAATAGTTTGTTTGCCAGAAGACTTAAAAGGTATAATTAAATTTTTATTCTTCTCACGGTACTAAGAAAAAATTATGTGTAGAAATAGCATTCCTTTGTTTAAATTGAAACAACTTTCATCCCTATTTAGCTAAAATTTTAATAGTACTAATGCAGATAATTTTTGTTGTAATTTTTAGCTTCATTTAAATTAGACCCCGAAATAAGCCGAACCAAGGACCCCAGAAGAATATGTTTCCTTACTGCATTGGTTAAAGGGTAAATGCTGTAAGTTAATGTTTTCAGTTGTATTTGTTTGTTATTTGTCTGCATATTGTATTAAATTATATCTGCATTATATGCAAGACTGTTTAGTGAAACATATTAATTGTTAAATACAGTAGGACTCCTCTTAACCGGTCTGGTAGGGACAGAGACCCTGGCCGATTACCTGTTTGGCCGGTTGATCCGAGGTTCCCGTAAAAAATAGATTTTTGTTTAAAAATAGGCCTAACCTACATATTTTATAAATAAACAAATAAATAAGACGTTATTGCAACCCATTTTATTGTATATACAACATAAATAAACAAACACCAACAAATTAAACATTAAACTTACATAAACGTTGAAAACAGAATTTACATATACTGTATCAAAAAATCAGTTATTTTTTCTGTTCTTTAACATGCAAAGATTTTTGTAAAGCCAAGTCTCTCCATTTTCGTATGTTAATCACGTCTAATGCTGTTGAATCTTTTTGCTGCTCAACGTATTACGCAATACGTTACAAATATTACATATTTTGTTCCCACAAAATTCAGTAAAGGTTCCGACAAAGCAACAGACGAAGAAAAAGAAACAAAGTATGCCGCTTTGTCAATTGATTCTAAGAAAAAATACATTTGTCGAGGAAACAAGAGGGTAATCAAATTTACGCTCCCCCTCCCCTGTTCTGCCTCCCACGGCACTAACACTTTGCACACCTAGAGTTGCGTTACCCAGTTTTATTTTCCAGGAAATGTCCGTCAAACAATCAATGTTTGAGTCTTCGGCCAGTTATAGTACAATAATCTGTAAGAGAAAAAAAAACTCTGTTGTTCCATGGGATAGGCCGGCTAATCCGGGGACCGGTTGATCCGAGGCCGGTTAAGAGGGGTTCCACTGTAAATATAAAAATCTGGATGCCTATTAAATAGTAAATTTACTCTTCTCCAGGCGGCTGCCTATTAAGACAAAGAGAGAATATGAGAGCAATAATAAACATAATGTAATAATTTTTTACCGTAAATGGTAATTCGATGAATGAAACACCCAGTGGCACCGCCAAGGAGGTGCGGCCAGCTCCAGGTTCCATGAAAAAAGAAGGGTGTAAAATATAAAATTTGCTTAGTGGCATTTTAATAAAATAAAATTTTGAGTCAAACGCCCAAACGGTAGGTTTAACTTCATACAGATCAGAATAGGTTTATGACTGATATGAGTGATGACAATAAATTTGATTAGTAGGAGGGAGACAGGAATGCGCTGATGGTTATAGTTGTGGACAGCGTATCTCTGAACCAGGAAAAGGGTAGCGTCTTCCGTCCGGCCGACCCTATACGCTGACCACAGCTACAGTGCGCAGACATTAATGACACATGATTCAACAGTCTTGATTTTAAAAAGCTACAATTGATCAGTTTCCTATAGAAGTTGTTGACCTGCCAAAGGAAGTTTTGCGATTCAGGAGACACTTTGGAGCAGCAGGAACACAAGCAAGAGATTGTACTACTTGTTTAAAGTTTTTAGAATTCATAGTAGAGTATGATTTCTGTGATTCACTCCCGAACTTGACTTTAGCTTTTAGGTTTTATTTAACTATCTGTGTGTCTGAAGCTACTTGTGAGAGAAGTTTTTCAAAACTCAAACTTATAAAGAGTTACCTGAGATCCACTATGAGCCAGGCAATGCTTTATCCTTTATAGCTATCCTTTCCTTTGACAACACTGTAGCTAAAAATATTGATTTTGATAATATCATATCAACGTTTGATGAGTATAAGTTCGTAAAAGAATTTGAAGTAAAAGTAAAGATGTGGTCTGGATGATTAAATTCTAAACATAACACTGATTACAGAACCAATGAGTATATGTTTAGTCAAAGTTTGATATTAATACAGTTTATTTAAAAAAGTTAATTTAGTTAAACCACTTTTTAAGTTCAGCTTCTTAAAAAAATATTCTATAAAAAGATGTAGGCTTATAGTATGCATTTAGACTGTTTAAAAACAAACTGCTGTACTGTAAAAGATACTGTCTTTCAAAAAAATTAAAAGAAAGATGACTAATTTAGAGAATAAATAAATATTGAGCTTGACATGTGAGAAAATATACTTGATAGAATAAACCTTGAACACAAAATCTCACAACTAATACGTTTATCAACTCAAACGTGTTTCAACGACAAAGTCGCAATCTTCAGTGATGCATGAGCTACAATACAATAGCCAAACTATAACTGCAGATGGCGACTTTGTCGTTGAAACGGTTTTGAGTTAATAAATGTATAAGTTGCCAAATTTTTGTTGAAGGTTTATCTTATCAAGTAATTTAGGGAAAACAAATCACATAGTAATATTGGATCATAATATCAATAGTTTAGTAAATAAAATAAATATTTTAAATTTAATACAAAATATAAACTACTTCCAAAACTATTTGTTTATAACAATTTAAGTTTTGTGTAAATAAAAAAAGGTGTACAAAGTGTGCAGTTTTATTTTAAGCCTGCTTATTCATATTGGCTTAGCCTATCAATGTTGTTAATCTCGTGTAAAATTTAAGAAATCTTTTAATGTAGCTGAGAAAATACATGAAAAAATAAATCTTTCATGTTTGTTAGATTGAGAAAATAATGCAAAAGTTCCCTATAAATTAAGAGGCATGAGGGATGTAAACTATTAGGTGTGAGTGCTATCATGCGGTTGCCGAGAGAGGGGAGGGGTGACATCAGTCCTGGCAATACAACTGGAAAAAACTGGGTTTTCCACAAAGTAGGAAATTTTGACATTTTTTCAACGCGCTCTAGCGGCCAGACCATTCAACCAAAACATACATTTGAGGGTGCTTTTTGTAGGGAATTGAATGTACTTTATTTTTTATAGAGTAGTCTACTTCAAAAAGTGCATAGTTTTATGACTTTTTGGCAAAAAAAACTTTGAAAAAGTCGAAAATTTTAGGGGTTTTTGCGATTTTTGTTGTGAAGCCATATCCGTGGGAAGTAGCAAAGTTGAAATAAGGACTCAGCACCCCAAAAAACATATAGAACGAGTGAGAAAAAAACTTCTATATTTTTTTCAGAAATATGCACCCCCGGAGACGATTTGACTGGACTGTATGGGTAAGTCATGCCAAGCTTGGGTGTATACCGTACTTTGATTATAACTTCTGTTACAAAATATTGTTATATTAATAATATGACATATACAGTTTATATAAATACTAACCATACATTTAGGATTAATCCTTTATTAAAAATAAATTAATGTGTGTAGACGAAGGTGGGAGGTTAGTGTGCAAAGCATACATGGGTCTTACCTAGTAAAAAACTAATTGTGGTACACAATGATTTGTAGATTAGAATTTCCAAATATACTGTTTCACAAAATATTAGAAGCTTATAACTATTTTTGTTTAGTCATAATAAGCTTCATTTTGTACAAATTAATAATTTCCTGGAAAAACTTTGAAAAGGTTTGTTATTTTCAACACTAGTTAAAACAATTAGTTCTCTATAAATTGATATCCTCTTTGCAACATCGGACATGCACCATGCTAGTTTTATATACAAATGACTATATTTTTACGTAATTTGTTTTAAGAAAATAGATTTTTACATCAACCTAAGTATATTTTGTTTTATTTAGGGGCTCTGTCTCTCGTTTAGATACATCCAAACTTTAAAAGTACTTCCAATACTATTTTACACTACCTGCTAGGTAGGCCTATAGTAAATTGTAATATTTATCCTTTTCGTTCTTTTCTCAACGATGTTTATTATCTAGTTTTCTATTCAAAAAGTCAAATACACCATAAGGGCGTGATAGTTATACAGTGCGTAAGTGGTGTTGGAGTAACATGTGCGAGGTACAAGCGTGGCGCGATGGGTGCCGGCTGACGTCACCGGCCTCTGCCTTGCCTGCGCGTAAAACATTATCGTATATTCTAGTGTCCTTGAGTTGAACGGCCAATGTATACGATGCTTCTAGAAAAGTTCGTTGTAACTCGCTGTCGTATTTTAACAACTTTTCACTCTATATTATTGGGCTTACAAAACTCGGAACTAAATATTTGTAGTCGTTAAAATATTATGGTATTAAAATAAATTGCTCATTGGAGGTTCAAATGAACCTACAGCACGAGTCGCCACTGTTAATCATAAATTACGTTTTCACTAATTTCTTACACTTTTTTGTTTTATTCAATTACTTTAGAACTATTTGAATAAACTACCTCGTGAAAACTGGTTAGGCATATCGGCATAGTTTATTCGAATAACTAAGCAATCGAGTAGTTATTACCAAGACTCACATGCAGTTATTCGATTGTTTGGTACATATTCGAAAACTTTGTAGTTGAATAGTTTTAGACCTATACCACAGTTTTCTTTCTATTTTTATTAATTACCTAATCAAAAATTCATATTAAGTCCTAAATTTGTCTTTAATGGTTTTTTAAACTACTTATTTATTTACAAACCGTATTGTTTCCCAAATTTCTGTATGTATATATATTATTTTTATATGGATTACAAATAAATTCACATACAAGAAAATATATTTTTTTTTTATTGAGGAATCAAGTATAAATTAAAAATACAATATTTTAAAAACTGAAAGAAATAAACAGTAGTAATAAATTAAGTAGTTACTCTGTAAAAGACATAATTGCACTAAATAAAATCATTTATTGTATATTAAAACTAATGGGAATGGATCACTTGAGAAGCAATATTTACT